>CANNZV010001458.1:153451-186686 GCA_947561585.1 Caprella mutica | reverse complement strand
CCCGGTCAAGAGCCCCCCTGTTTTTAAATCCTTATTTACCTATATTATTTAATCCTTATTGACACTTTTGTAGTTCATTACTGATTAAACATAAAATATATGTATATCGGGGGGCGTGCCGCCCCCGAACCCCCCTGCCAGGTCATTAAACAACCATGAAGTGTGCAGTACAACAATCTAGCGAATACAACAAACTACATTAGCAACCCTCAGTTATTTCTATCTAAGTAGTTCTTCATTTGTTTAACTAGGTAAATAAGGATTAAAAAAACATGGAGGGGGGGGCTCATGACCGGGGGGGCTCGTGACCGGGGGGCTCATGACCGGGGGGGCTCTTGACCGTACCCCAAATATTTCATAAGAAAGACAATTTAGATATATTTAATATTTTCATATAGTCCTACCAAACAATCTACTTTTAATTTTTCAAAGTGCAAAGAAGATGACGAAAAAAGTAGACCAACTAACCTAAATGTAAATACAAAATGTATGCAATAAAGCTTTAATAGCATGTTTCAGAGCTTAAGTGCATGCTTTCAAGGCATACGTGCACGATTTTCAGAGCATACGTGCATGCTTTTTAGAGCATATCTGCATTGCTTTTATGGCATGTTTTTTAGTGCATGATGTCACAACCCTACTAATATCTAAACGCATTCATTGCTACAAAGTTCATTGAAATGTTCTTTCCAATAAAAAAGATATGAGCAATTCAATTAGAATTTAGAAGTAACGTCATTTACGAGACAAATCCGTAAAGTGGTAACCGGCACATCTTTTTACGCCAGAAATTTGAAAGATTGGTTATCAAACAACATCAAGTTTTCTCAGTTGTGAGAGTATAACTTATTATTGAACTAATTTTATGTTTAGGATAGGATTCTTACATTTTTAACTCATAAAATTTACCTAGTTAAGTATTTAAAATTCTGATACTGATATTATCGTATTACGAAATTAACTAGTTATTATATATTTTTGTATCTTATATTCATTTAAATGAATGAATGAATGAAAATATTGCTATGTTTCCCGTACCTAGTTAGGTTTCAGAATCCTATCCTAAGATAGAATAGGTATAAAATAAATTACTTCAATAATAAGTTATACTCTGAAAACTGAGAAAACTTGATTTTATTTGGTAACCAATCTTTCAAATTTCTCGGCGCTGCCGCGCGCCCGGGCCGGGACCGCCCGCGCAGGGTTGCCATATGAAAAAAAAAATAATCCTTTAAATTTTACCCAAAAAATCCTTGGAATAGCAAAATTTTCCTTGGAATTTTGTAGTTTGTGTATTATCAATATATAAATCAAAGTAATTATCGGTATTCACAATATAGACTTATTGAATAATAATATTTGGGGCATTATATCAACAAATTATGAAAATAATGACAAATCATCTGAAGCGAGACTCTTTAGCGTTACTTGTTGGTACAAGAATGACCAGAACTGACTAAATAATTAGGTGAATGGTAGGTATGTATTTATTTGTGAAATATGTGAGAATTGTGTAGTACACGACTATGATATATAATGATTTTAATACCTATATTAGGACTTTTATATTCAAAATATTTGTATTTCAAGTACTTTCTACAAAATCCTTGGAATTCTATGCGAATTAACTTAAAATCCTTAAAACCTTTAAAAACATGTTAAATCCTTAGAATTTCAAGGAATTCCTTGGAATATGGCAACCTAATCTACGGATTTGTCTCTTAATTGACGTTACTTCTAAATAAATTGCTCATAACTTTTTTTATTCAAATACTCATTTCAATGAACTTTGTAGCAATGAATGCGTTTATAGATAATAGGTATCGAAATATCGACTTACAATTCTCCAAGAGTAAGTAAATATTCATCTGAAATGGATGTTCTACCACCTAATTTTTCTCCCCGTACGAATAACATAGGAATATTTCGATTTATTCAAAAATCATCCTCTGGAAACTTAATTTTAACTTAAAGATACACAATTTATATTTTCTAATCTCCTATCTAGGATACAGACTATTTATAAATAAATCTTAATTTTATCTTTAATTATCTATACTAATAATTTCCTTAAGCCCCGTCCAGACGGTCAAATTTTTCAGAGAAGTGACAAACTTAATGACAAACTAAATGACGATAACTTATTTGCGCGTCATTTTAGTTTATTACAGCTAGCTACACCTACAAAAACCTCATTTTTTCAAACTTAGTATCTATCTAGTTACAATGGCTGACGACAGACTCTTTAATACTTGGTTGTATTAGAATCATAGAATGTATTAGATCTAAGGTAGGCTACCAACGTTGTGAATTGTTTTCTATGATCTATTTTTGACTATCCTTTTCGACACGATATTTTGTCATTAAAAACAAATTATTTTTTCTGGTTTCTTACTGTTCTAAATTTAAAAAATATACATACCAAGTTATATAATTTTTATTTTCACGATATATGTATAAAATTAATTTTGACGAAACTGACGCCAGTGAACCTCAAACTTTTGGAGAGAAAATTTGACCGTGTAGACCAGGGGTGGGCACACATTGTGTTTTTCAGTGCCGAAAGATGGAATCTCAGTGCCAATTTTCTTTTCGTTTTCTAAATTGCTGGGATACTGAGTAATTATATAATGAGGTGGTATATTTAATTGAAGTACGAACATGTACAACGGTACATATTTTGCGCATAAATATTGGCATTAGATTTATCATTTGCATTAAAAAGAATTAATAAATGATATGAAAAAAAAATCTTCATGTGAAAATATCACAATAAAAACAAAAATATGCCATCTTGCATAAGTAATAATAAGTAACTCATAAATTCACAGGATAAATTACTTACCTAACTTATTAAAAATGGTAATTAAAAATGATTGCATAAATATTTACCACTGTGTTTGAATATCCCAAGACAAGCGTATGAAAGATGTAAATTTAACTGATCTTGATAAAAAGAGACAGAGATGAATAAATCAAACACCGGCACTATTGTAACAATAAACAAAAAATTCCTTATTAAGGGATAAAATTTACTATCAAAGTTTCAAGGTCATTCATTACAAATATACTGTTCTTCAATTAGTTGACCATGCACTTCTATATTATCCTTTTAATTTATAGAGCAGTCAGGGCTAAAAATTATTAATTTTCTTTGGAAGAAAATAAAGCACCGTTTCCCGGGTGGGCAGTGGTGCCGTTTTGAGTGCCAAAATAGCACCGAGTGCTGCATTTGCCCACCCCTGGTGTAGACACTCATTGAAAACTGACGATAAGTTTGTCATTTAGTTTGTCATTAAATTTGTCACTTCTCTAAAAAAATTTGACCGTCTGGACGGCCCGGGGCTTAATTGTGTGTTTATTTATTTGGTGTCCGCTTTTACACGACGAGTATTAAATCTGAAGAATGTAACTATGATACGCACGGGAATATACTGACTTGATATTTAAATTCCGCGTTTTTATTCCATATTTAAATGTATTTTATCTTTAAAATAAATTAGACCATGCAGAAAATTTAATTTTAATTCAATTCATTAAAAGTAACGTAATAACGGGTAATAAATTTTTATTGATGATGACCCGTTATTTTTAACGGGAAAGTACGCTAGTAATATAAATAAATACCTAACGAAATGAAAATAAATTAAAATCACAAAAATAAATCATTTCAAAATAAACAATTCAGTAGGAGCCCCTTGTGAATTGAGTTGGGGCTTATGGTCATAAATTAAAATTGATTCCAATGTCCTCAAATCAAAAATATTGTAGGTAGTTAAAATTTTGAAATATTTTCCTGAAAATGGATGATTATGGTCGAAAGAATGTTCTAAAATTTTACTATTTTCAGGGTTAGATAAAACGGTAAAGGGGTTTCTGAAGGAAACCCCATGAATTAAATAGTTAGAATATTACTCGCACTCGACAGAAATACCGACAAAGAAAAAGAAGGTGACGTCACATGGAATACGATTTCGGATTTCAATGTTCTTGCATTGTTTACTTTGAGTTTATATCTAACTAGTCAGCTATAATGCCTTTTCAATGCAGAGTATTTGATTGTTCTCAAAAACAAAGTAAACAGTTTAGGACTCTAGGTAGTGTTAATTTATTTAGATTCCCAAAAGATATTGAGCTAAAGAGACTAATGGATAGCGAAGTGGACGCAGTGACGAAGTAAATACAGATAATGCTCGTGCATGCTCTCTTCATATTGAACGAGAGAATTTAAACGAAATTTGAAGTATGAACTTTTAAATATCTCTGTGCCTGCCCTACTAAAATCAATTGAAGAAGATGCAGTTCATACCTTGCTCATACCTTCAGCATCTCTTCGGACTCTTCCCTCATCTGTTACTCAATATGCTGGTCTTGCTCCAACACTTTCCATGATTTCTCCACTAAACTTTGTGAGTTTAAGTTACCATTATGATTGTATTATCACTATGCTGTATATAAGTATAACTTAGGTACCTAAATTAAATTTCCATTCTAGGCTAGGTACCCACCTACTCTATAGTTACAGACTGTAGAATATGGAACATTTTCTCAAGACTCTGTCTTCTGAGACCAATCTGAGCCCACTTTTAGAAATTTGAGATATTGGAGAGAGTTTTTGAATTAAATCCTATGTTACCATTAATTTAGCTGAGGGAGATTTTGAATTAATTCCTATGGTACCATTAATTTAGCTCTCCCTGAATCTGAATGACTGAATCAGCGTCTGACTGTCTGAGAGACTGAGAGTAGGTAATTCTGTATCAATTTAAGTCTCTGAGAGTCAGGATGTCTTATGCAGACTCTCCATTTCTCTCACCAGCTCTTAGAAAAAACAACCAATTTTTCTCCAAAGTGGGCAATTATTGGAAAATACTCTCCAAATTAACATTACAACATAGGAGATAATTAGATATTTCAGATTTCTCTCCATGAGGAGTTGATAGGCTCAAAAATACTGCCCTTTTCTCTCCATTCAAATGGCAAGAAAGGTCATGCCTTATTACTTGGGGTAATACTAGCCAATAAATTGGCTAGTCCAGACTGACAGACTCAGAGTCCTCTTTTGGGACTCTCTCTATTTTTGGATGGCTAGTTTTTCTTAATTTTCTCCTAGAGTTTTCAGGTATATTTAAAATATTTAACATTGTTTGATATTGCCATCATGTTTGTAGCTATAGCTATATACATAGCTATATACTAAATTAGATTCTAGTCTAGGCTAGTCAAAGATGCATCATTTACCATATAAGTTTTTTAAATTTATTTTTACTTCCCATTTTCTGTTTGTCCATCTTGCCTTGTGTAGTTCTTATTAAATTGTAATATGTATTTATCAGATTCAAATTTCTTTCTTTATTTATCAGATATACCTATTCATCATAACTAATTAAATCTCTTTTCTTACAGGTTCTGCTCTCTCCAGGGAGGACAGACTCAAGTGCAGATCAAACAGGAAAGTGGTGGAACTTCACTGTGGAAGAGAGTTGACTGCTTCACAATCACCAGGTAGCTAACTAATACATCATCAATGCCTTAATTCATTATGTTATACGATATTAAATTGAGCCTTTTACATGTCAATTGCTTGTTGTTCTTATTAGCTACAGAGTCTGAACTTTAAATAATTTCAAGTTGTGTAAGAGGCATCCTATTTTTCTTATACCTTCATCATTAGCTACAGCATTAATTTACTTGATTTTATTTTTAGCTAAATAAAAGACCATAGTTATGACTCCTATTCTCTGTTTCGATTATTTAATTTTTACTTCAAAAATTAATTTTTAGTGTCATTGGTCTGGGGCTTTGATTAATTTAAAACTTTTATTGGGCCATCATATTTGTTTTTATTATTGACTATAAATATATATTCTTGGCGATATGGGGGCATATAGTCCAGGAGATCCAGTTGGTGAATATATATGATTTCATTCTTGCGAATGAAAAGATCAGGGTGGCCCCGACCCTGTATCTTCTGTAAGAGGGTGCTATATGTTCAATAAAAATAAAAAATATCATGAGATATTCCTGATACCTACTGGACATTTGACACTTACACATCAATCTACGTTTCTACATGACTTCTGTGATTAATATAACCAATTTCTTCAGATTGTTATCTTACTCCGATGTACACAAGCAAATAGGTATACAAATTTTTAGAAAGATAATTCTTGTTACAGATGAAGAGTTCCAACCCAAACTAAATGCTGCGTGGGATACAGCACAGCTGCTGCTTGGTAAGTAGCTTTACTCTTTTCAAATTATATAGCTACTCTGACATTCAAAATATTAAGTTGGCCAAAAAGTGATATCTGGCTACTACAGCAAGTGTTATCAGAGGCAATGTTACTGTCCCCACTTATGTATCAAAATAATATTTATTACCTATGCTTTTTAGTTTTGTTTCTTTCTTAAATTGCAGTTTCTAATTATTGATATATATACCAACAGCTAGATTCCTCCTGTGAAGGATATCAGCAACAGAAACCTCAAGCAATGCAGACAGCACAAACTTTAAATGTAAAGTTCCCAAAGAGGTTGTCCAATTTTATATGAGGTGTAGGATTTACTTTCGTATAAAATGTTTAAATAGAAAGATAATTCAAGATAAAAGAAAGACATTGAACAAGTTCTCCAAACTAATTCATTAATATTTTGTTAATTTAACTATGAGAATGTGTATTGTTTTTGTTAAAATTGTATTTGTATCATGGAAATTCAACATTTTCATTTTTTTAAACGCTACTTGCAGTTTTTGAGGATGTATATTATAAACCACAATATAAAGTTAGTGATCTATGATTTTCATTCATTCCTTAATTGAAGAAATCCGCCGACAAATATTAATTATATATATTTCACCATATCGATTTTATCGTGATAAATAGCTAGTTCATATAAGTTGATGACTACATTTTTATATTAGAGCTTATACTCTCTATATTTCTGCAATTTCAATCATTGTTGAAGGAATACACAATCGATCGTAGTGGACACAAATCCAATTATTATTGATTATCATCTGAGCCATGAGTTAAATAGTTTAACTATTTAATTCATGATCTGAGCTAAATTTTAAAAATGATTTCAGTATTAGGTATATATATAATTATATGTTAACATTTACGATGTATTTAATTATATATTTGACCAAGCAATCCAAAGTTAATTCATGAAGATCTATAACCAAATATTTCCGATGCGAGTATCTGTATACCATGTGACGTCATGAGTCGCGCGCGTGACGTCACACTTTCACGCCATTTTGAAGTGCGATTATCCTTCTAACTATTTAATTCATGCTCTCACCTTTAGTTGTTCCTGTGTTTCACCTATATAGGCCGCAGAACACTGTCCGCAAGTGAATTTGTATATAACATTGGAAACAAGTAAAGGTGGGAGTTTGTCTTTATAATTGAACATATTGCCGATGGAATTAGATGAATTAATAATGAATTTAAGTTGAATTTGAGGGTAAAACTTATTGATCAAAATGGATAATTTACGTTTGAGGACATTGGAAACAAACCCTAAATACTCTAACCTAACATAAACCGGCTTCCTATCACAACTAAGTTCTGCAGGTTTTGAATGGTAAATATTATTTACGGTTTTCCTAAATACAGTATCTATAGTTTTGCATGTGAAGCCATTTTTCAAAAAATAATCCCTAAGAAATGACAATTCATTCTCAAACAACGTATCTCGAGAACAAATCCTAAAAGCCCTATAAATCAAACATGAAATAATATTAGTCTTAAAATTAAATGGAACAAAAGATTTAAATCTCATACCAAGGCCAGTGAATGTTTTTTTGCGAAATACAAAAGTTACATATTCATTATTTTCTCTAGTAATTAAAACATCAAGGAAGCTAAGTTTTGAATCAGTTTCAGTCTCACAAGTGAATTTAATATTGCTATGTTGAGAATTTAGACAATTTAAGAATTTTGTTATTTGAGAGCTGTGTCTAAAAAGAATGAAAGTATCATCAATGTAGCGTTTATAAACTAATGGTTGCTATTTATAAGACTGATGAAGTGATTGAAGTCAAGTCCACCTAAATGGTGAGACCATGATGCAGTTAAAGGTGAGAATTTGTCAGCATAAGTGAATATCTTTTAGAACTAATAACCCCTATAGCTCCCCACCTTTCAGTTCAATTCGTAACCATTCATTAGATTAAAATCACCCAATTAAGGAAGATAACTTCAAAATTTTGCAAACTACAAACCAGTGTGATCTTCGTATATCGGAATTTATATACATCCATAAGCAGTCACCATCGCTCAATGAACAAGCGAGTTCTTTTAATTTAACTATTTTGGGTTAATAACTTATTATTTTTCTATTATTTCCATTTTCTTTAATTATTTAGTAACTTTTTAGGCGACTTTATTAATTTTGGTATCTATTATACTTCTTTGTTCTATATAATAAGTTTAGATTAGTCAAAATTAGGATACTGATGATGAATATTTTATTATTCGAAAGCTCATAAGAAAAATAGAAGGATGATTACTTTTTACGTGGTTTCACTTGTTCTTCAGTTTATAAATTTATTAAGATTTCCCAGAGGGAAGCCGGCCCATAACACAAATTATTATATCAAGATATGGACGCGAAACTTTAAAATTATTTCGGAACTTAGAAAAAGATGAATAGAAATTCAAGAAAAACAATATGGATATCGACTTTTTGGAAACTTGCAAAGAAAATAGTTTAACTCCGAAATGTCTAAACTTTAAGTTATACAGGGAGGACATTCGAAACACCGAGCAGTATGAAAATTTTCAGCAGCTACTTCTGGATAAAGAAATAGATTCGAAATTATTTTCAAAGGATAGACTTAATGATAATAGGAATAATAGTTTCAATTTAATACGCCAATCAACAACATGGCTAAACTAATGGTTTAAAGTCTGAAGGACAATTATCTAGCCAAGTAACTTCATGATGACACAGAAAAACATTCGCTAGCGTTGGAGGTAAGGTATTTCCCACCGCCACTCCATCAAACTGAGAATACAATACATTGTTGAAAATAAATAGCACTTCCTTTAACAGCTGTCTCTAGAAGATTCTTAGAATACAATTTTGAAAATGGAAGGACACTTAATTTATCATTATCATACAGAGTATCTGTAGCAATATCTAAAGTTTCATTTGAGGGAATATTCGTGAAGAGGGACTTAATATCAAAGCTTGCCATTACATAATTATCACTATTTGGAGTATTAACTATATCCTGAACATAAGAAAAGCTATCCTGAACAGTATATTGATTAGTAGTTAAGGGAGTTAAGAATGGAAGAATAAATTTTGAAATTTTGTAGCAAGCTGTTCCTATTGATGACAAAATGGGACGAAAGGGAACATTATCTTTGTGAATTTTTGGTAAGCCATACATTACCCCTGGAGCAGAACTTGAGAGCTTATAATGGTCGTAAACAACCTCTTTTTCATCTCTTTTTCAGTTAGGTTCATCCCTGTTTAATCCCCAACTAACATCCATTCAATAACAGTTCGCGTTGTGTATCCATTGCCTGACTACTAGTAACTAAAAACCACCCATCCATTTGTCAAAGTAAATATATTCATTGACTCTCATGTTAGAGTTAGTTAAACTCATAATTTGCTTAATATTTCGCATTCATTTGAATATTTCGCTGATAATCTAAAAAGGAACCCAACTCACTTCACTTTGGTGATCTATTCAGTGAATTTACTATTTTATAAATAAACCAAAATGAACTCACATGTTTCCACGTCGAAAATTGAATAAAGTAGTGAAGAAGAAAATATTATAGCTAATTGGCAGATAAAATTATTGGGAGTGACGTATTTATTCACTAATATAAGTTAATCAGTCACAATCAAATATAACTTCTTGTGAATATTTATTTTTATCATTAACTTTTTATGTTAATTTTATATATTACTTTATACATTAATTATAATAAGTTAAAGAATTATAATCTGATATTGTCGAAGATTGATGTGAAATAGAAATAATTAAATTAATAGGTATGGGTAACTATGATAAATCACCAATTGGATAGGATTATCTTAAAATTTCAGTTTTAGTCGATTCGATATCCCAGAAATCGAAAATAAATCTAATCGATATACGTTATTTATAGGGTAATAACACTTTTGTTGCCAAACTTTAACATAAGGTTGCATTCGTCAAAAATGCGGCTCTAGGACAACAGCCATGCGGACAACTGCCATGCGGACAACTGCCTTGCAATATATTATAATTTTATTTTGGGTGAATTGTAGTGCGCTTGTAAACCTAACCTTTCATGGAATTAATTTTATGTGAATTATATATTATTATTTTTGACAATTTATCATCTTAACCTAAAATTCAGTATAAAAATGTTAATGGTATAGTCTGTAATTGTGATGTGTGTAATTTGTATTACACACTCTTTATATGTTTAATGTTAACTTCCTGTTAGACTAGCTCAGCTATATTAATTACCTATTGTTTAAATAACAATGTATTACTTTTATGAGAAACGGATTTAAGGTTTAAAGTCCATTACAGTTCCGGTGCGTGTTAAATACCACCGCATGTAAATTCTTAAGTTAGTCGGTCTTTTACATTACTCAGTGAGAGATGTGTTTCACTCATCTCACCAATAGACTTCTAACTGTATAACATATTACTCTTTAAATAAACTCTATGTCTTAACTTTGTTAACCCACTATAATTTAACCTAATTCTAACAATTTTAACCTGTAAAGCTTGTGTTTATACTATTCTTTGTATTTGAAATGTTTGTAAAAAAAAATTTGCATCTATAGATTTTAACCTTTTTGTCAATTATTTCATTGTTTAAGGGGCTAAATGTGTTAAATATGAAATAGTATTATCTAACAAATATAAATTGATGTATAAATTTAGTATAAATAAACTTTAAATCCTGAATCTACTGTCAATGTTAATTTTTATACTTATTCCTGCACAATTTCAAACTATACGATTAACAGTATTAGTCTTGATTTTTAGGTAATACTAATAATAATATACTTCACATTAAATTAATTGCAAGAATGGTTAAGTTTACAAGTGCATTACAAATCACTCGAAATAAAATTATAATATAGTGCATGGCAGTTGTCCGCATGGCAGTTGTCCACTATGGCAGTTGTCCGCACTGCAGTTATCCGCATGGCAGTTATCCGCATGGCAGTTATCCGCATGGCAGTTGTCCGTACACCCTAAAATGCTTAGTAAAAGAGTTACAAGGTTAGGAAAGTAGTATCTGTACCATTTATTATTATTAGTTAACATTATATTTTTTAATGTTGCGATAAGAAACAAAACATTTTTAATAGTAATTATTAGGAGCACAAGAAACATAATCTTAAATTGGGTTACATGTTCAAACGTTTTTCCCGCAAGGAATCATGAAACTCCTGGTGTCTTTGCTTGCGTCCGCCAAGCATTAGCGGATGCGACAAATGGGAGGCAGTTTGAACACATTTTGCAAACATGTAACCTAATTTAAGATTAAGTTTCTTGTGCTCCTAATAATTACTGTTAAAAATATTTTGTTTCTTATCGTAACATTAAAAAATGACGTTAACTAATAATAATAAATGGTACAAATACTACTTTTGTATGTTCGGGGGTCGTGCCCTGAAGTGGGTTTTTTTTTATTGCCGTATGGGCAGGCATTTCTTTCTTTCCAATATTTATATAAAAAAAATTCCAGTATTTAAGTTCTTTCTTTCACATGGTAGCGTGGTTATTAATTAGTGCCGAGCGGGCTTTTATTTACGTGAGTTACGATTCTTCCTAGAAAGAATAATCAATTTGTCTAATTTACTGTTTACGTTACTTGTCAATAATAATCATTAATTCTACCACTTCATTAAATAACATCAAATCAAATATCGTACCAAAATAACAAGGTTAAGTAAAACACAGTCATAGTTTAAATTAGGTGAACTCTAATTAAGTAATCGATCAGACAAAAGGTTCGAGAAATAGTAAATCCTACATATACATCGTACATTTAATTCAATTAATCAAATATCTACCTATGGAGGAGTTTAACTTACAACATGGGTCAATCATTGGAGGTTGAGAGTATACTTTTCACAAATAAACACTGACACAATCTCTGAGGAAATACGGATGGGGTTACTGAATTTCTAATGGAGTTGATGCGGCTGGAAACTCTTCGGAACCACTGTACTAGTATATTGGGAACGGCTGAAGTCCTCCACTGGAACTTTGTTAATTGACGTGGACGACAAATCGTGCAAATCTCGGTACGATGATGGTGACTCTGGCTTCAGACTCCTACTGCTTATTGAATGTCTGTTCTGCAACATGAGAAGTAGTTCTGCAACGTCAGAAGTTATTCTGCAATAGACTTCAGTTCTTGGCTCCCACATCCTGTCTCATTTGGCTTCGACTCTGTCGTAAAGATACAACCTCTGCTGCCGGGATCCATTGAATTGCAAGATTCAGTCACTTGCAAAGGATCCTATCTCCACCACTATGACGGGCGGAGATCTTCATCGACTAAGTCCTGCGATGGTCACCTAAGGCTGGGGTGAGAGAAGACTTCACCCCGCCGGGGTCTTATCCAGACCGGTAAACTACTTAAGACTCTATCGTAAGCAGAGAGTGACGACAGACAGACCAGGACCCCTTCATAATCTCAATCCACCGCTTATATACTACCCAGATTCATCTTAGACTCCACCCAAATCCAAACGTAAGATGCCGATGATCTCACTTCTCCAATTCCGATTGGTTCTCAACCCTCCTGTAGGCTGTCCCTAATTCTACCCTCAACTAATAGAAACTGACCAATTCAAAAATAACTCCTCCTATATTTCCGACTAAACTAATTACTTTCTCACAGAAAAGAAACATCAAACTTGAAATCCGTCAGGATACATGAAACCTCAAAAGCTCGTTATTTCTATAAAGTAAACCACAGAAAACCTCTGGCCGAGAGAAAACAGTAGGTGGTTAATTACCCTCACCAAATGCATTACATGTAACCGTGTTTGAAACTCTTATTCACTCTCTTAAAGCAATAAATATTATTGTCAAACAACCATTCTAAAACCACAAACATTTAAGCAGAAGGACACTGTTTTATTTCAAAGTCACAAAATAATTAACTTCAAATAACAAACCGGTCTGAAGATTTTATAACTACAAGTATACACTTTCCTAACCTTGTAACTCTTTAACTAAGCATTTTAGACCATTCCTTCATAGAATATAAAGTGTTTATTTCGACGAATGCAACCTTATGTTACAGTTTGGCAACAAGAGTGTCGGAATCCCTGTATATCACTAATATTTACATTAGTTACCCTTCAACCTAATTAGCTACTAAAACTTTTCACCAACTTTATATATAAATACTAAAAGTTGAATATCTTCGTTATGAGTATATCATATGATGCAAATATATATTGAGTAAAAATTATTAAGTGGTATTACTCTATAAAGTATTTCTGTTTATTCAACAGGCCACGCAATCTTGGGTTAGCTAGAGTGCCACTTACCTGAATTTGAACTGTGCCACTTTTCTGAATTTGAACTGCGCCACTTAACTTGAATTTGAACTGCGCCACTTACCTGAATTTGAACTGCGCCACTTACCTGATTTCTATTGTGCCACTTACCTGATTTCTATTGTGCCACTTACCTGATTTCTATTGTGCCAGTTACCTGATTTCTATGGTGCCACTTACCTGATTATTATTGTGCCCGTTACGTGATTATTATTGTGCCCGTTCCTGATTTCTATGGTGACACTTACCCGATTATTATTGTGCCCGTTACCTGATTTATATTGCGCCGGTTATACCTGATTTATATTGCGCCAGTTATACCTGATTTATATTGCGCCAGTTATACCTGATTTATATTGCGCCGGTTACCTGATTTATAATGCGCCAGTTACTTGGACTGTTCTTTAAAACACCAATCTGTGTTTTATTTTTCTATGTTAATTTAATCTCAATTATTATTCACCATCGATATTTGTCTAATGGTAAAATTAATGAACATTTAGGATATGTATATATGTTATTGTGTTATCGTAGATTAGTTTAGTTTTCTGTGCTAATAAAATATGAAATTATATTGTTAATAAAATACTAGTTTTCTACCTTTTCTAATTTTCATACAATGTGTATCTTTTAACATAGTTTTTGAAGCAAACACTCGTACAACTACTCTTAGGTTCCGTGGAGAGTTTTAAATTTAGGTATTATCTTTCGGGATCTCTCCCTCCCGCAACAGCGTTATTAATACTCACAAAGTTTTATATCAATATAATCGTCTTTGTTTGGGATTTCTTGTGCACCCGCTATTTTCCAAAAGACTATGGATACTGTTTCGCAGGGTTTAGATGGAGTAATTTGTTACCTAATTGATGTTTTGATAACGGGTAGAAATGACCAAGAGCACATTAAGAATTTAGAACGAGTGTTAGATAGATTTAGAGAAAGTGGGTTTATTTTGAAGTTAAGTGAATGGAAGTTCATGGAACCACGTGCCAGCTATTTAGGGCATATTATTGATGCTGAGGGTTTACATACTAATGTTGATAAAGTGAATGCAGTATTAAATATGAAAAACCCTGAAAATGTGTCTGAGTTGAGGTCATTTATTGGATTAATTAATTATTACGGTACATTTTTACCTAAGTTAGCTGATTCTTGCAAACCTTTAATGACTTATTGAGGTCTTCGGTTAAGTATAATTGGTCAGAAAAATGTCAAAATATTTTTTCAAAGTTAAAAGAAGCCTTGGTAAATAGTCCCGTATTATGTCATTTTGATATCAACAAAACCATTGGTGTGTCATGCGATGCTAGCTCTGTAGGCTAAGGTGCAGTGTTGTTCAATTATTTAGAAGATGGGAGTGAGCGCCCGATTGCTTATGGTTCAAAATCTTTGTCATTTAGTGAAAAGGGTTATTCACAGATTGAAAAGGAAGCGTTAAGAATTATTTTTGGGTTGAAAAAGTTTCATCAGTATCTGTACGCTAACCAGTTTAAACTCATTATCGATCATAAACCTCTGTTAAAAATATTTGGTCCAAAGGACCAAATATTTTCAAGTTATTGCTGCAGCTAGACTGCAAAGATTGGCAATATTACTGTCAGGGTACAATTGAATTATGAAATTGAAAATAAGTGATCGGAAGCTCACGGTAATGCAGATAGTTTGTCTCGTTTGCCTCTACCTACAACAAATTCTTCATTTAATGTAGGCGAGAGTTTTGTTAAAAGTATATATGATGAACAGTTAGGATTAGTACCTCTTGATCAGACTGTAATAGCTGAGGCAATAGAAAGTGATTCAATTATTTTAAGTTTAGTGAGATATTATGTAATGAATGGATGGCCCTGTAAGGTTAAAACATGTTTGACTCCATTTAAAAATAGGCAGACAGAAATTACTATGCATGGAGATTGTTTATTTTTAGCTAATAGAATAATTATTCCTTTGGTTTTTCGTAGGCAAATTTTGGGGTTATTGCACGAGTCGCATCCTGGAATGGTAAAAATGAAGTCTTTGTCACGGTTACATGTTTGGTGGCCTGGTATTTCAACTGAAATAGAAGCCTTAGTTCGGAGATGCGTTTCTTGTAATGAAAATATGCATAATAACAGTAAGGTTTCTTTGCATAGTTGGGAACCATCTGTTAAGTGTTGGCAGAGAGTTCATATTGATTTTGCAGGTCCATTTATGGGATACATGTGGCTTATTGTTGTTGATTCTTATTCTAAGTGGTTAGAAGTTATTCAGATGAAATCTACTGTATCGAGTGTCACTGTCAGCGCTTTATTAACAATATTCTCACGTTTCGGTTTTCCAGAGGTGTTGGTCTCTGAAAACGGACCGCAATTAATTAGTTCTGAGTTTAAACGTTTCTGTTCATTAAATAATATGAACCATGTTTTAACACCTACTTATCACCCTAGTAGTAATGGTTTAGCTGAGGTTAAGGTGAAATTGTTTAAGAATAAAATTAAATCTTTAGTTAAAACATTCCCAAAACCCAGTTTAGTTGATATTCATCAACTTTTTCATTTGAACTATAGGAATAGCCCTCATTCTGTTTCTAATGTTGCTCCAGCTGAGCTGGTGTTAGTAAAAATTGTTGGGTATAATCTGTTTATTTTATTTATTTATTTATTTATTTATTTATTTCAACTAAAATTCCCTTACATTTGAAGTAGGTGTTCAGGATTCACCTTCTTCTTACAGAAAAATACAAAATTACAGCGTATACATATGAAATAGGTATAGGAAAATTAGGCCTAAATAAGCTTTCGCTTCAAAGGCAAAAGTTAAAAAAAAATGTTTTACACTTTACATGAAACAACTACACTTTAATATACTTTTCAATCACAAATGTACAACAATTTGAAATAGTGCACCAATGGGAGCAACGCAAAAAAGAAAAAAAAAATTAAACTGCATAGGTATTTACAAGATGCACCTTAACCATCCTATGAAATGCTTTACAATTTAACTCCGATACACCCAATTCACTAATTTCATTCCAGAACTTAACAGCATTAAACAAAAAACACTCCTGTGATTTCGCTCTCCTGAAAAAAGGTACAATAAATTGGTTATTATGTCTGGTATTATGGTCATGTGTGCTATTATGAGTTGTGAGCATAGGAAGCAGATATGAGTTTTCGTTCAGATTAACAACCTTGTAAATGTAGCTGACCAGTTTCAATTTGTATAAATCATAGAACTTTAATATTTTATTACTTAGGAAATAATTATTTGTGTGGTCACGTAATCCAATTTTATTCACTAGCCTCATTACTTTTTTCTGGCATATAAATAGTTTCTCAGTCAAACATTGAGCTACTCCTCCAAACAATTCAATACCGTAGACTAGGTAAGGATGAACAATAGAGAAGTAAATGTTACTCAGGGCCCTACTTGACAGTAAAAAATTGACCCTATACAGAATACCAATGGTTTTGGAAATTTTAGTAAGAATGCCGTTAATATGACTCTCAAATGCCAAATGACTATCCACTAAGATACCAAGGAACTTAATTTTTGTGACTCTTTCAATAAAATCATTATACATTTTAACAGGAGCAATAGAAATGTTTTTCCTATATGAGAAAATCATATATTTTGTTTTACTGACATTTATTGCTAACTTATTCATACAGAGCCATTTACATAATTTATCCAGATTATATTCTATGATGTGATGAACCTCATCAATTTCGTTTCTTCGAAAAGAATAGGACACAGTACTGTCATCTGCAAATAAAACAAATTTAAATCTGTCAGATGAGTTCACCACATCATTTATGAAGATAAGAAAGAGTAAGGGACCCAAAACCGATCCCTGTGGAACCCCATGGGTAATATCACACATAGAAGAACATACACCATCAATACATACATATTGTCTTCTATGTGATAAGTAACTCTTAAATAAATTCAGACAAGTTCCCCTTATACCATAGTATTTCATTTTTGTTAAAAGTAACTTATGGTTGACTACATCGAATGCTTTGCGAAAGTCCAAAAAAAGTGAGAATACATAGTTTCCCTTATCAAGCTCATTATAGAGATAATTTGACAAATCTACAAAAGCATCCGACGTGCCTATACCCTTCCTAAACCCATATTGACAATTGGTCAAAATATTGTTTGATGTTAAATAGTTATTCAGTCTCCTACAAATCATTTTTTCAAATATTTTACTAAGTGTTGGTAAAATAGATATAGGCCTATAGCTTCCCACGTCCTTCCGATCTCCATCTTTAAATATAGGCACAACTCGAGCAATTTTAAGGATATCAGGGAATGTACCTTTTGTTAAGCAATTATTAAAAAGTCTACAAAGATATGGTGATATTATATCAGCAATCGTTTTAAATACTTTTACTGGAATAACATTTGGACTAGATTTTTTATTCTAATAAATCTATTGATCTTGTTGATGATTGTAAAAGTGTTTCCATTTGTGAAAATTCTAACAAGTATTTCTTTTCTGTAGATGAACATGTTTGGGCCAGAGCATACGGTGGTCCTTCCAAATGGGTGCGGGGAATAATTAAGGAACGAAACAGTTCTCGTACTTATAAAGTCTGGGTTGGCGAGAAGTTATGGCATCGTCATGTCGATCAATTAAGACGCTGTCAGGCTGAGGCGGGGTTTCACGCTCACTCCAATGATCCTCTGGACTCTGACAATACTTACATGTACATTCAGCCAAATGTGGTACATGCAGAGACTCTAGAGTCACGAGGAGAGGAAGTAGCTGCGACTGACGAACATCAGGACAAGCGCTACCCAGCCCGTGACAGAAGACCACCTATTCGTTTTGCCGATGAATTTTCATATCGATAGGAACCATATTAATTTTGTAGTTTTAGTTATTTTTGTAATTAAGAAATGTTGTGTAAATTATTATAATCATAACTATTACTAATTGCTTAATAGCTTAGGAAAGGAGATGTTATATATGTATGTTGTATAGCCTGTAGGTGATACGGTATCTATGTGTGTTTCTCAACTCTATTCCTATTGTGTACTTACATCGCTATAGCTTTCATTCATGTCGGTTAGTTACTACCCGACCCTTGTCAACTAATCATTGTGCTTGCTAATAAAACCTATACAGCCGTATTAGTTTTCACTGTACACTTCAGAAATAGCATTTCATCAAAGTGAAATAGCATTTCATCAAAGTGAAATAGCATTTCATCAAAGTGAAATAGCATTTCATCAAAGTGAAATAGCATTTCATCAAAGTGAAATAGCATTTCATCAAAGTGAAATAGCATTTCATCAAAGTGAAATAGCATTTCATCAAAGTGAAATAGCATTTCATCAAAGTGAAATAGCATTTCATCAAAGTGAAATAGCATTTCATCAAAGTGAAATAGCATTTCATCAAAGTGAAATAGCATTTCATCAAAGTGAAATAGCTTTCATCAAAGTGATCAATCAATACATGTATAGAGTTTTTATTTCTGAATCATTTGATGTTTCACTCCGTAATACTTTGGTAACTTTTCAGGAAACTCATAATCATTTAACTAGATATAGAGATAATAATTATGTTATACTTAGATACAGCAAAACTTCGTAGTAGACCAGAGTTACCAAAATCGTTTTCTCTAAAAGTGAAGCAGTGACTTTAAAATTTTGATAGCTGTAGGTATTTGTTTATGATAACTTTAATGCCTAATTAATTGTGGCTAATATACCAATTTTGAAGGGAAAC
Source organism: Caprella mutica (assembly GCA_947561585.1). Taxonomy (NCBI): domain Eukaryota; kingdom Metazoa; phylum Arthropoda; class Malacostraca; order Amphipoda; family Caprellidae; genus Caprella; species Caprella mutica. Next base: position 167,407 of record CANNZV010001458.1, on the reverse strand, counting down.
AGTATGAATTTTTTTTCAATTAAAATGAATAATTTTTTTTTTTCAATCAAATTATCATTTCATGAAATTATAATAGTCTGTAACTTTTCACATCAACTTTTTTTAGCACAGACTACCATTAAATCTGAAACCGATTTTGCCTTATGTTTTATCCTAAAAAAGCATAAATAAATATTATATATAATTTAAATTAGAGATTTATCTTTAAAACAGTATTGTAATTATTACTCCTTGTAATATTTACACTTAATTAACTGTCAGGTGACAAAAGCCGTGTTTTGTCTTGTATGAGGTATTTCTAGTACAGTTTCAAAAATTTCTTGTTTTAATAATAGGTTTGTCTCCTAGGAGGCTGGTCTACTACGAGATTTTGCTGTATAGGAAAACAATGAAGCATACCGGTGTTAAGATATGGAGTCACATTTATAAGGGCATATTGTGTTAATAAATAAATAATTATTCAATCATGGAGTGTGCAGTACCACAAACTAGCGGATACAACAAACTACATTACAGTTTCATATAAAAAATCTATAATGTTTAAGTAATTTCAATGAAAACATGAGTTTTTTCAAAATTCTCCATCTTTCAGTAATACATAGGAAATAAATAACTTTAAACTCTCATATCTCGAAAAGGATTACTTTTTATAAAAATACGGTTATGATTTTCGAATCTTATGGACAAAAATAAATATAAAAAATAATTTAAATAAAATCGTTGTTTCTAATTTTATATTCTACTTACAATGAATTTTCATGTTTCATTTTCAAGTCTTTTAATAGTATATCCTTTCCAATATTAATTCTACTAATCCATATATCTCCTCTAAACTGGATACCTGAGTATTTCAATCACAGACTCTGAACTTCTATTCGATTTGATCAAAGAAACTCTCAGTTGTAGTTTTTACTGTATTGAGTTAAATACAAGAAACATTCCATTTCTTTGCTTTATTACCCTATCAACAAAAGAGATAGCTATGGAAGTTAATCGGAGAAATTCAGGAGAATTAATGACATGGTACCTACTAAAGTGTATTATTATAACATTTTCAGATCACATTGTATATTAGTTAGTATCACATTGTATATTAGTTTACAATACCATAACGAGGTGAGGTAGCGCGAGTTCCCAAAACAAATTAGATCTTTCAGAATTTCAATTTACAGGAAAAAGGGGAGGAGATCAGGAGTAGTGGATGAACTAGCTAACTGAGTGGTACCTAATTGCTCAACAGGTGTGAGATCATACACTTGAATCCATAGATGGATATCATTAGTCATTACTCATAACCTTGAAAATACCCCAACAGATTGACAATGAAAGACACGATGATGTGACTGGCTACTAAGATGACTCCACGCTATAAACCTCTCTTGCTCCCAATTAAAGGGTATGCCCATGGAGTTATTGTAAGCTAATTTCAATTTTAATATAATCACCTCTTCTCCACATATTTAAACCAATTACTTTTAGACTATTCCTTGAAACTATTAAACTTTAGACTATTATACTTTAAACTATTACCGAATAACTATTACTTGAAACTATTGAATAACTATTACTTGAAACTATTGAATAACTATTACTTGAAACTATCGAATAACTATTACTTGAAACTATTGAATAACTATTACTTGAAACTATTGAATAACTATTACTTGAAACTATTGAATAACTATTACTTGAAACTATTGAATAACTATTACTTGAAACTATTGAATAACTATTACTTGAAACTATTGAATAACTATTACTTGAAACTATCGAATAACTATTACTTGAAACTATCGAATAACTATTACTTGAAACTATTGAATAACTATTACTTGAAACTATTGAATAACTATTACTTGAAACTATTGAATAACTATTACTTGAAACTATTGAATAACTATTACTTGAAACTATTGAATAACTATTACTTGAAACTATTGAATAACTATTACTTGAAACTATCGAATAACTATTACTTGAAACTATCGAATAACTATTACTTGAAACTATCGAATAACTATTACTTGAAACTATTGAATAACTATAACTTGAAATTGTTGAATAATTATTACTTGAAAATCTATTACTTTGTAAGATTTTTTCCAATGTGTGTTTCTCTGGTCTTAGAAAATGTTTTATTATATCCACTTCTAAGCCATACACTAATCTTACTTAATTATTACTTATCTATATAGCCTATCCTCTTATTTACCTCTTTTCCAGTTCAAATTAATACATAAACAATTGATGAATTAATAAATGTGACAATCAAACAAGAGTTAATTTTTATCTATTTATTCCTATTGTACTCAGCTTATGTCTTGAGTCAGATTGGTCCGTAGCTTTGGTTCGAGTAGTTCTCGAGTAAGGTATTGCTGCAGTGATAATCTTTGGTACTTCCTTCGTGCGTAACAATCTGTTATCGCTATGTAGCCAAGATTAGTGTTTGCTGCTTCAGTATGCTAGGATTATGATTTTTGGAACAAAGTTATCCGTAGATTTGTGAGTCTCCGAAAGTTAAGTCGTGTTTCCGTAGACTTGGATGTGCAAGTCTCTCTAGACTAGCATAGACTGGGAATGACTGTCTCCGTAGACTGGGAATGACTGTCTCCGTAGACTGGCTATGCGTCTCCCTAGACTGGCTATGCGTCTCCCTAGACTGGCTCCCTGGAATGATAAATCCAGTAAGAAATTTGGACTTAAATTTCCTTCGACAATTTGCCAAAATAACAATAAAAAAGAAAAAATTATTCTTTACATTATAATCAATTGAAATAATTTACTAATTTACCAATTATTGTGAATTAAGATTTATGCCAGTTAAATAGCAATAATTAAAACTAATCTCAATGAGTTAAATTATGAATATTTATTTCTAATGTTTATTAATTAGGTTGAGTTGAATTATTATTTGGCATTTTTCATGTTCATAATAGATAGTTAATAATAATTGTAGTTAATTTAATATGAGAAGAAAATTACTTTGGAAAATGTAGAAGCATTAAAAATACATTTTTAATACTGTCAGAAGTTATCTTTTTCACGAAGTTTTCATTATCAACTACGTTGTGAAAGAGATAACATAATAGTTGTCCTAATGGAACAAACTTCAGGATCCAACTGATTACAATAATTTGAATGAATCTTCATTTTAATTTTTCAAGTGGGATAACAAACTGAAATTTGAAGAACCACCTATAGTCTCTTATTTTCAATTGTTACCTGGTTAGGGAAAGTTATCATTTTAATTTTCATCAATGATACCAGCAGCTATAATAAATACCATTTAAAATAACTGTTGAATTATAACTTATAGTTTGTTTCTTAGATTATCAAAAATGTAGATTTATTATTAGTTAAGTTAACGTTACTTTTTCAATTATGGTGATAAGTGAATCCTACAAGACTGTTAGAATATATGTATATCAGTTAAATTTAAAGATGTTTGGAAAATATTCAAGTAAATTCAAATTCATTTTATATTCAATTTCGTGACTATTTAATATGGGTTAAATTATGCTTGTTATAGTACAATATGTTAAAATTACAATAAAAAGGTTTATATTTGTGTAAACTGAGTCTCACATTTTAATCTTTTAATTTACAATTGATTAATTTAAACCTTGAAAATTTATTATCCACGGGAAAAATTCCACCTGGCAAAAATCCGCCTGGCAAATTTCCACACTGGCAAAATTGTGCCGGGCAATATTCTGCCAGGCTATATTACGCCAGGTAATATTCCTAGAACAGGAATATATACCTGAGATTTCAAAAGTTAAAAATATAGGTGAATATAACATCCTAATTAAAATTAAAATAAAGCAAGAAACTAAAAAAAGTTGACAGTTGATACAGTAACTAATTCCATTAAAAACAATTATAATAATAATAGGTAAAAAATATTGCTTACATTTATTTTACCATTTCAATTAGTCATGTTCTCCAAAAGGTAAATTGTTGAGAAATATGGCCTTATAAGTTATATACAATACAAGTTATCTTTTTTGGACCTAAAATTGTGTACAATTAAAAGGTTTAAAGTTTCATACAATTCGTTATTTAAAATCTCTCTTTGCATTCAAAAATATAAGTAATTAATGAGAAAGATAGAGAAAAAAGCTAATTAAATTTTAATATTCCTTTAAAGTTTTATATTCGAAAGAAAAGGAATGATTGGAATGGTACTGGGAACCAATTCCTATCTGTAAAATAATGAAGGAATAATTGCACAGGTACAAAATAATTCCAATAAACTAATATCACTCACCGTTTTGATTCAGGAGAGAGGAACTTGAGGATGTTGTAGAGATTCTCTCTGCCATCAGCAGGGATGTCTGTTATGGGTAGGTATCCCCTGTAACGGGATTACTGCCATTGTGGGACAGTCACTGGTGTATTTGACCCTCAGAACTGAAATGTTAAATAAGATAGTAACCACTAGTAACCAAAAATAAATGATTTAATAACCAGAAATAAAATAAATTATTGTCTGAGGAACTTACGTCAGCGCAATATCAGGATTCAAGAAATGTACCGGGTAATCAATCTACATATAACCTAAATTGATTAATGGATCGGAATATATATACATATATACCTACCTTTGAATACTCCTTCCTCTGCCATCCGCCCTATGTACTACTACCCCTATCCCCATATGTAGCCCCCCCCCCCTCCCTATTCACTTACATATTGTTCCTTTGACAGCATGCCTCACGGATGCTGTATGTGAGGCACGGATGCTGTATGTGGGGCTGAACTAATCCGGGTTAATTCCTGGACCCTGTGATGGATTCATTTTTCTCCCAGCGCTCGTTGGTTGAGAGTGTTTCCTAGGGTTCAGGTGGGGGGAGAGTGATCCACTATGAGTCTGAAACCCTGACTCCTCTGGTGGTGAAGCCTATTGTGCCAAGTCTTATACCTGGTGCATTGGATGAGAAGAGATTGAGAGAGGGTCAAAAGTGTGCACTTGCTGCACTGGGATCACCCTCGGATGGACGTATGGCGTCTTTTGCGTGATCCCTTTTCCTTGTGACTCTCTAAGGAGGTAAAGCTGACGTCGGACAAAGTGCTGATGGCCAGTTTACCATAACTTTCATCTCCCCAAACTCTCATCACACTTGCAATGTGCTCTACTGACGTCACACAAGCTCTGAATTCATTTACCTTACACCTGCGATTAGCAGAAGAAATTGATTGGATGATAAATAACAAGAAAGAAAGATAAGTGATTCAACATTTAAAGTCAATATACATTTTGTGAATTTAACTTTTAATTTATTAATATCACCCAATTTATTAATATTTTAGTATGTCTAATATTAATGTTTGTAATTAATTTAATGATAATTGTTGCAGTCGTTAGAGCGTAAATAAACAGACAAAGAAATGTTAAACAATCAATAAATAGTAAGAAATATATTATAAATTTTTATATAAAAATCTAAATCGGAATTTCTTTTAATAACTATATTTTTCAATTAAAAATAATTATTTCTAAATAAAAGTAATAAATTTTTAATTGAATGTAAATAATTTTTAATTAGAAGTAAATAATTCTTAATCTAAAAAATAATTTTTAATTTGAAAAAAATATTCAATTCAAAAAATATTTTTTCGATTAAAAAAAATATTTTTTTGATTAAAAAAAATATTTTTTTGATTAAAAAAAATATTTTTTTGATTTAAAAAAATAATTTTTAATTTGAAAATATATTTTTATTTAAAAAAATATTTTTCAATTAAAAAAATATTTTTTCAATTAAAAATAATTATAATCTTCAATTAAAAATGTTTATTTATTAATTAATAGTAAATTATTTTTAATTATAAGAAACTAATTTTTAATTAAAAGTAGTTAATTTTTATTGAAACGTTATTAATTTCTATTTAAAATTAATTAATTTTTAATTAAAAGTAATTCATTTTTAATTAGAAATAATTATCATATTATAATTATTTTTAATTAAAAACTATTGATTTTCAGATGAATAAAATTACATGACTATAAATTTTGTAATACAAATTCTACCATAAATTCTACTTAATATATTTCGATATATTTCCTTACATGCTATTGCTGAGATGTGTGTAGAACTCTCCATTCAGTGGTTCGTAATTGTCGTGACTATGGCGTAAATTAAGACTAATTTTACTGTCATCTTTAAGCACTGACACCAACTGGCCAAGATTGACACAGTCTGTGTTTGTTAAAGACTCAGAACAATAAAAGTTAATATCAACACTAGTTTGCCTCTTCTTATAATTTCTTATCCGACTAAAGAAAAGTGCTTAAAATAATTTTACTGAGTAAATTAAAATAATTTTACCCATAGTGAGTTTGACGTGTGTTTTCTAAGCACATCCATTTTAAACTACTTCATATCTTTCAAGTCATTTCTTTAAATTTACCGGCCTTTCTTGACTTTGTTCCTACATAAATACCAAATGAATTTTTATTTTTAAAAGTTAAAAAATATTTATGTATCGGCATAAATTACGTAAATTAATTGTACTGTGGTGACGTGTGGCAACGTAGAAATTCAGCTTGATTAGCCTCTAAGCACACATTAGTCCAAGTTTTTTTGGAGCACACACATGCGCGAGCTGTAATTGGGTCACACTCCACCAAATTACAGCTATGCTCTCTCAGTTGCCATTGTCTTATATACCTATGTATTTCAGATTGATATGACCCCTGTGGTTTTGAGCTAGACCATTGTCTGTGCAAGACTTTATCAAAATTTATAAACATATACCTATGTATTTATTTTTTCTTATATATTCAATATTTTTTACTTGAAATTTGGTACACATTAGTTTAGTATATATACTAACAACTTGTAAAATATACAGTACCGTAGGTTTTATATATTTTGAACACATAGTCAAACCTTCTCGTACATTCTGATAGTCAAACTCATTAGGATTAATGAGTAAATTAAATCATTTTTAATGAGTAAATTATAATAATTTTAATTATTAAATTATAATAATTTTAATTATTAAATTATAATAATTTTACTGAGTAAATTATAATAATTTTACTGAGTAAATTATAATGATTTTTTAATGAGTAAATTATAATAATTTTAATTAATAAATTATAATAATTTTTTAATGAGTAAATTATAATAATTTTAATCAATACATTAAAATAAATTTAATGAGTAAATTATAATAATAATGATGATAAATTAAAATAAAGTATAATAAATTTTATAAATTGTAAAAAGTTGTAATAAATTATATAGTAATGATGATAAATCATGATAATAATACAAGTTATTTTATTGCTACTTAGTAAATGAACATAAATGTTACCAAAGCATTTCATCTAAGTATTTCATTATTTGTAAATGTTTGGAATGACAGACTCTAAACAAGAAGTAGAAAAACTATCAACCAAAATATAATAACTTACCTTTTAACTTCCTCTTCAACATCAGAGTTTGCAGTGGATACTCCAAGACACTCGAGAAATTTCTTCCGCAGACCATCTTTAGAACGCCGCCATCCATTTCAGTCAATGTTTTGCTCTCTAATGTTCTTGATAACATGTTCTACTGCCAGATATTCCTGAATTGTGCTGTGTGTGAAGGCGTAAGTCAAAGCTTTGCCTTGTTTCAAAGAGGTCTCTGGAGTTAAGATGCACGTGAGTAACTTCTCAAAATCAACAACTATGGATAACTCTCTCTCACAAAATCTGACTAAGTTATCATGGTCATCTTCTTTGAGGAAGAATTCTTTTCTCTTGAAGAGTAAGAGACTGTAGTAACTGAACACAGCAAGAATGTCTTCGGTTCTTAGTTTGGAATTTGGAACATTGAACTCTCTCAACTTCTTCTCTATTTCTGTATAGAAGATTTCTCTTATTGATTTGTAAGCACTTTGTTCATTGTTCAATTGAGACAAACAGTTTCTGTTGTTCAAGAACAGAGAGATGAATAGTGCCAAATGAATAGGAGAGGAGAACACTTTCTGTGTAGCTTTATTCAAAGTCTCGAAGCACTTCACCAGTTCTTCAGAATCAACATTATCACCCATCTTATCACCATACCTCCTCAAGAAGCTCAGTTTCTCATTCCTTTTGCTGATTTGTTCGATGAGTATTTCATCGTAGCTCAAATTTCTCTCTTGCAGTTCTCTAATGAGATTATTTCCTGCATCAACTCTGCCAGAAACAATGCATGTAGCGTCATTTTTGCTACAGAAGGGTATGATTTCGTCAATCAGCTTTCTGCTGTCATCATTGACTTCATCGTAGCCATCAATTAAGAAGACTTTTCCTTTCACTTCTTTGAATGCGTCATAAATGATGTCTTTATGGGAGCAGATATTAGGAACACTCTCCTTCAGAAAATCACGAAGATTTTTCTGTCGCTCAGTTCGGTATTCTAGGTAGATAGGTACTTTGAATTTGTCTATGCCTTTGTAATTCAACACACTTCCATTAACTGAATTGTCGAAAATGTTTTGGTAGAGATTTATCAGGAGAGTGGTCTTGCCTGATCCTGGACCTCCATTGATTACCACGAATTTATTTTTGACGTGGTTGCATATCTCATTGGAGCTGAAAACATCTTTTTTCTTTCTCTTATCATCTTTGTCTTCAACAGTAACATCTTTTACTGCATTTGTCTTATCTTTGTCTTCAACAGGGACTGATAGATTTACGGACTCAAAGATCTGAGCAGCACCTACTTTTCCCAGACCGCCTGGCAAAGGGACGGATAATAAATCAGAATATTTCTCTAGTATGATGGATGCACTTTCCTTTTCTACAAATTTAGAAAGATTCCTTACTTCATTCTCATACGAGTTTGTTGTGTCATGCACTAACTTATCGAACTTATCATCCAAATATGCAACTTTTGCATCAATTTCACTCTGGTCTTTGCCGTATAGTGTGCTAGCAGTTCGGATGCATTTTCTTAGCATTTCTTGCTTGGCTTCAATCTGGGGGTTTTCTATTGCTTTTGAATACTCGTGACTCACATCATTTCTGAAGATCTTGATTTCTTTAAGTTGATACTCAATACTATTTGTGTCTTTCAGTTTATCAAGCCACTTTTTTCCACCTGTCTGGGTGACTGGCAGAATATCGTGCAAAGTTGTTACATCAAAAGTGGAAAAGTCTTCTTTTCCAGTGCTGTTTTATTCCTCTTCAACCATGGTCCAAGTTTAATCTATTAATTTCACTCCATCGGGCTTCTCAAAGCCCCACTCTATTATGGTATGATAGACCAGAGTAGTGAATTCAAACTTGATAATGTCATTCTTCAGTAAATTCAAATGGTCTTCTGAAAGAGTCTCAGGAGATAGAGTCATTGCGCTCAGGAGTACAACCTGCAGGAGAGAAAATTTGAATGACTGAATATTTTAAATGAAGAATTATTAGACAGAAAGATAGGAGTCAATTTAACACTCTCTAAGGTGTTGTAAAATACAGAATATTAATTTCAATTATGTATAGGTGCTGTTGTATGATACAACCAAATATTTTTTCACTATAAAAATAAAATATAGACTGATGTACAGTGGATATGTTAGAGACCGTGCACGGACAATTCATCCACGGACATCTCATTCACGGCCATTTCGTCCAACGGGCACATTTGTCCACGAACATTTTGTTCACAGTCATTTCGTCCACGAAATGCTTTATTTTGTATTACAAGTATTATGTGAACATTAGGGTGGGCCAAAAAATAACGTTTTGGATATTTTTTATGGAATAGTGATATAAAGTTGATATGAAAAGTTAAGGTACGTTTACTGAAATGTGAGTGAATTCTAACATGTTTAACAGTCGCTCCCAAGCGATTTAAATATTAAAAAAGTAAAATTTGTGGTGATTTTTACTACCTTTTGGCAAAAGGCTCATAAACTCTGATATTTTATCATTTAGTATAGGAAGATAGCTTGAGAAGAGTTTATTTTGGTGTTTGTGCCGGAAAATCAGACCGGTACGAAAATATTTACAGATGCCCCCACCCCTCCAAATTTTTCGAATTTAGGCACTGTGATGAACGTATTACATTTGTTCTCACCTATAAGTCGCTTGGGTATGTGCAAGCTAACTCAGTCAACCGCAGATCGTCTTACGATTAACATATTATATATTTACTCTCAGCTAACCTTGTTAGCAATACTCTGTTTAATATAAGGTGCTTGTAATACAGTTGTGTATAAGTATACACTTGTGTTGCTATTAACCTTACTTATTAATATGAAGTAAAGAGATCTATAAGAAAGAAAAGATCTATAGTTAATTGTATAAGAACACTACAAGTTTAGAGTAACCAAGATTAGATAAGGCGTAATTCACGTTTAAGTACTAAGTAATCAGTTCTATAGTAATGACCAATAACTAAGAAAGATAGCCAGAAAAGTCTATCACATATAGTGGTGATCACATAGGCCGATCACAGCACCGCTGGAGACTGTAGTCAGTGTAGTGCTCCACACTTATGGAGGTCTGGTGCTAAATGAAGAACATAACAAGGAAATTTTTATGCAAGAAATTGAGGAAAAAGAAAAACATTAATTATTGATTAATAAACCAACATTTCAATATTTAGGACACTTGGTGACTAAAAAGTTGGCAAAGCGAATTGCATGGGTTAAAATTATAATCCAAATTATTGCTAAAATCCGAGTAAATTTGAAATTTTTAAAATACGAATATATTGATAAATGCTTTTATGAAATGAAATCAATACAATTCACAAAGTCATTATGAGAATTAAATTTCTTCTATCTCATCAAAATAACAGCATGATTGCTCTAGAAGCTAATTTTAAGAGAAATATTCTAATAGTAATATTTTTACAAAAAAAGGGCTTGGGGCAACTCAAAAGTATCAAATACTAATCTGCAATTTTGCAAGTTGTGTTTTCTCATAACGTGCCAACTAGTTTTACCTATTCTACAGAAAAAGACAAAATAGAATATTTCAGAATCAATGGGAAAATATCTTTTTGTACAAAATTTCAAATGTTCTAGGACAAATAAAAAATATGGAGAAATGGCCTGGAAAATTGGCTTGCAATGTTCTTTCATAACGTAACAACTTATTATGAATATTCCATATGAAGATTCTGAAGTTTGCCCGAAACCTCTATTTTTTGGCCCACCCTGGTGAACATATTGTTTTTTTTTGTATATTATTGATGGGAAACGGACAATTCCCCGTCGGAATTTTCCCTGCCAGATATTTCCCCGCCGGACTTTTCCTCGCCTGGACTTCTCCCCGCCGGTCTTTTCCCGCCTATTTTTTTTTAATTTAAACCTTGGGAGACAATATAATATTAAGATTTTTTAATTAGTTTTTTTGAAAAAATATAGTTTTGAACAATAAATCTATTGCCGTGAAATTGTAAATCAAAGTATGCAGTCGGAACTAGACAATTTTTAGGATTTTTTTTAAACATTGCTGCATGGATATTGATCAATTAACCCTAGTAACCTAGAGACTGGTTCAGCTGTCTTTCCATGACTTTTACTTTTCAACCTAAATACATACGATTATACAAAAAAGAAGGTGATATATGGCAAGATACTCATATTATGAACATTTATTCAAATATACAGGGTGTCTCGAAAAAAATGGAACAAAACTTTAAGTTAGTATATTTCAAAAACTATTTAAAGTATATGTATTTTTCTAGTCTCATTCTTATTGTTAAACCCTTTTCCATCAACAATTAAATTTTCATTAAGTTTTATTCATTTTTGTGAATGTTATAAGGATTTTATTTATGGGTGGTGAAAATAGCTTTTGTACAAATAGTTTGAATACCTAAGGAATATTTGTTTCTTATCTTTGCTTGTTAATTTTATTTTAAATAGATAATTATTCTTTGGCGTTTACCAATGGATGTGTACATATAAAATAAAGGTTTTTATGAAGAGAAAATATCAAAAAGTCAATTTGTTAAGATTTTATAACAGTTTTAGTGAGGACTGGCGCGCACGGACCAGTCCCTAGGTTACTGAGCTAACTTTTAATGGCTAGGTTACTAGGGTTAACAATTTCTTGAACCGAACCCGTTGTGTAGATACTCTTTCGATAATTAGTTTTCATTGGAAACTTTTCGAAAAATGTACAACTTTATATCTACTCTTCCTCAAATCTGATTGCTTGAGTAGTCTTGATTTAAGGATTTCTAATATAAGCATAATAGAAAAAAAGACACTATAAAAAGAAGCCAATATTAAGTGTAATAAAAAAATACATTATAAGATAAAAAATTACATTCCACATTTAATATATTTTTATAAAATTAATTATTCCCATAGTTGATATAATAAATTATATGTTATTTTTATATGAATTATTTCCATTTCCTTAGTAAATTAAAAATATCTTCCTCTATCAATACTATCATTAACAAATATCCATATTCTAGGATATCTATGAGTTGAGATGCTCATTGGCCTACTAGTACTTCCATGTCATTGGCATATAAGCAGTCATCCAGTACAGACCTATTTGATAAGTAAGTGCAGTTTCAAATTAACTAATAATCTGTGAGAAAGTTGATTGGCTTAAAATTGTAGATACGTGGTGTTTAAGAAAATATATTAGTGTAAATCCTGAAAATGTTATAGACGAAGAGAATTGAACAGTTTTGAATCGTTCTAAGTAAGTGGTATAAAGTATTCGATAACATAAGATTTAAAAAAATATAAAATTTATAAAGCACATTCAGAGACCGAATGATACTTTTTTATCTTATACTGTATATAATTAATAATTAATCGTACAACAATAATATACATATTTTATCACCATTTTTGAAGTTAAGAGGCCAGATATTAATTATCTGGATGGCAATTGTCCGGGGTTGGCAATTGTCCGGGGATGGCAATTATCTGCGGGTGGCAATTGTCCGCGAGTGACAAATGTCCTAGCACCATGTTCAATATTTATTACATTTACATTTTTATTCTCCATGTCAATTACACAATACCTTCACTTTTTACAATATTCATTTATATGTAAAAATATAATTATTTAATAGGTACTCCAATTCGATCGAGTGGAAATTATTGCCAGAGAATTAGGTAGGCAATACCAGTTTAATAAGGTTGACACACGTTTCGCCGACAGACGTTTCGTCGACAGACATTTCGTCGACAGGACTTTTCGTCGACAAGACGTTTCGTAGACGAATTTTCATAAAAGGGATATTAACACACTCTAATGTTTCAAAACATGTACTTTGACCGAATAATGTATCACACGATCAAATTATGAAATAGAATAATGGTAAGGAGGAACACTATTTAATATATTTCAATCGTTTTTCTACTTTTATACTAAACTAAAACTATCCAATAATAACAAATTATTTTAAAGTAATTTAATAATTTAAGTTACGTTTGTGATTATAAAAAATTAAAACAATTTCCTCTCAAAAATTTACATTTAATCTATACTACAATAAGTCATTTTCAGTTGGTAAATGTCCACTATTCGACTACTGCGGGTTATCTGTAATTGAGTGGTAATCCTTGATTAAAAGTCAAGATTTATACAAAAAACTAGCCGTTGAATGTATATGGATACTTAGGTTATTGTTTTATCAAAAAGTTCAGAGTTATCAAACGATATCCCATCTTCGAATTTGTGATCCTCCAAGAAAAATATGAGCTTATTACATAATATTGCAGAACTAATAAATTGTTATTAATATTCTTAAAGTACTCGAAACAACACATTTACCCAAATCAACATGGCAAGATACTAATAGGCAGTTGTGACACGAGGCTACTTATAGACAAATAATTCAATTTGTGTGTTAATACGGTCATTTAGATTTCAATGATTTCATTATTTGAGGCAATATATATGTTATATATTTTTTAGTTTTGTCTTACATATACAATTTTTCAAATTTGTTATTATTTTATAGTTTTGGTTTAGTATTAAAGTAGAAAAACGAT
>CANNZV010001458.1:0-153427 GCA_947561585.1 Caprella mutica | reverse complement strand
ATTGAAATTTATTAAATTGTTTTCCTCCTTACTATTATTCTATTTTATAATTTGATCGTGTGATACATTCATTATTCTGTTAAAGTACATGTTTTGTAACATTAGAGTGTGTTAATATCCATTTTACAAAAATTTGTCGACGAAACGTCTGTCGGCGAAACGTCTGTCGACGAAACGTCTGCCCACCGTTTAATAATAATAGATGTTCCGGGTTGCAAATTCTAAATATTTCACAAACATCGATCCAAGTTACATTATAATGAGTGTATGTGAATATTAAGCTTCAATACTTGTTCAGTTCTCAAATTATAAACACAAAAAGAACTAATTTCATACTAAACCCGTTATGAACTGATAATGTAAAGACGCGTTGTGTAAACAAGGAAATTGTACTATATCCCTAATACAATTATTTATTAGTTTCTTTTCTTAGTAGTTTCTAAAAAAGGTTTTAGTTTCTAATTTCTATATTGAGTTTGATTTATTTCTGTAATATTTATATAATAATGTATTTAAAAAATTTAATAAATTTGTCTACATTTAACTATTATTTTTGTTTCGTATACTAAGTAAAAATTTAACTCCTTAACGAAGAGCAAATGGACATTTTTATAATTTCAAAGGTTATTAATAACTAAAGTCAATAAATTGCCAGTAAGTGAATGGCAATTTCCGCCGGGCAGTTTTCCGCTTCGGCAGTTTTCCGCCTGGCAGTTTTCCGGACACTCTCACTCAGTATAGGTGAGTAATTAACAGATACTTAGATTTATATAAATAAATTAATTTAAATACATTAATCACAAAAAATTATCTACGTTTTCTATGTCCACGAATGGTACTTATTTCGAGACATAACTCGAAATAAGTACCTCTTTTACTAAAGTGAGTTGTAATTAAAGCGAGGCCTGCCTGTATTGGCAATATGATAAAATATGAAAATAAATTTACCCACTGTATGTAACAGGAAACTACAACAGAGGGCAAATTAAATACTCGATTCTTTGATAATAATATATTAATAAATCTTATCATAGATTATCTGCAAGTACAACACCCAAGTTAATTATTAATAATAGATAAGGTACATATGGTCAAGTTTGTACGTCAGACTATTGGAGACAATACTGTGAGTTTGAACTCAGTCATAAATCACAGAAAAGGGAAATGTAGAGAGGATAAGAATTAAAGAGGAAGGCTGTAACTAAGACCTGTTGGTTAATCACTGATTTTGATGTAAATCTGTGCATCCATCCAATCAATAATTACAGAAAAGGGGAAGAGTAATTTCGACCTCAGCCAACGATTACTTAAAAGAGGGGAGAGAAATAAAGTAATTTTGACCTCAGCCAAGGATTACTTAAAAGAGGGGAGAGAAATATAGTAATTTTGACCTCAGCCAAGGATTACTGAAAAGAAGGGAGAAAAAATGTAACTTTGACCTCAGCTTAGAATTACTGAAAAGAGGGGAGAAAAAGAAGTAACTTTGACCTCAGCCAAGAATTACTGAAAAGAGTGGAGAAAAGATGTAACTTTGACCTCAGCCAAGGATTACTGAAAAGAGGGGAGAGAAAAAAGTTTACTTCAATTCCAATAGCCTTTGAGGGATAAGTGTTCAGCTTATTTTCCTCCATTAAGCCAAATTTCTTTTAGGTATATATGTTTTCTAACTTATATTCCTAAATTAGATTTCAAATTCTGGACGTATATCCTATTCAGATTGTGAAGAATCAATCAAATTACATCTTATTTCCATAATATCCTAATTACACGTATATTAATCAAAGACATATTTTATTACAATGAACATTTATGATGTAACACTAGAATAGATAATAAATATACAAAAAATAACATACATGATATAAAAAAATGATATAAGATTCAAAAACATATTTTATGGGTAACTGGCCTATTAATTAGGTTCATATTTTCCGTATAGCATCAACGAATTCCTGTATAAATATTACCTATTAGGTAATATGAGTACTTACAAATAATATAACAAAATAGGTAACAACATTCTTAGATATTTTTTTTATCACATGTAAAGGGTATTTTAAGTCATTATAAATAGTTAAATAGCATCTAACTGATGCACAGAATATAGCATTTTTACTAAAAACTTCTAAATACAGACGAGATGATTAATTTTTTACATTACATATAATCTAAAGTCTCAATACAAGTTTAAAAAACCTAATAAAATAAATATCTCTAGTGACATACATTTTAATAGTTTTTATAATAGTTAATAAACTTTGGTGTGGTCAAGGGTCCTAATCCCTTGTATCTAAAGGAATGTCCTTTAGTTAAGTTAATGACTAGAAAATATTAGAAAACAACATATAATTTAATCAGACAAGTAATAGAAATATAAATAGGTTAAATTTAGAAGGCATCTAATTATGCAAATGGTTTTAGTAAGGCAATAGTTAATATTATTTACATAGTTCAACTGAATGTTCCCACCTGTTGAACTGACGCTGGCTTGTTAGTGATTATTGCCAGATTCACAATATTTCAATAGTTATATTTAAATTTAAACTTTACTAGTTTTTGAGCTCATAATTTAACTAAAAGATTAATGAATGCATATTGAAGTTTTTGAATATAAATTTAGATCATTAGAGCAGGTAAGAACGAAATAATTAGTTATTAAAGTTTGTTAGAGTGACCATGAGTGTGCGTGCGTGTTTTGTTCAAATAATTATTAGTAGTAAACTTCTTGTCAAATATAAGGTATTAATAACTTTTATGTACTCTAAATATAAATGTTATAATATTAATCTATATATTATACTATTTGTAATCGAATTTAAAATTAGATTATATTATTTTTCATTTATATTCATGTATTTATCATAAGTAATTAGCGCCACCTGTCTTATTAATTAGAAACCAAATTCTAGAGATTTCACCTCATGGGTTTCAGTTTAGTTTTCGACATGCTAAAGTAAACACCTAAAAATCTGTGCCTATAGTAACTGTGTTCCCCAAATTAGGTAAGAGTTATTTGTGTGTAATATTTTGTTGATAATTTGTTGAGAATAGCGTTAGCGCTATACTCTTTTTTAGGTTTTTTGCTTTATTAGTGTTCAGTTCATCCTATCGTGCTAACGCTAAAAATTCCTATCATGTCCTACGGCCTTCAAATCTGAATTTCTATCTTTAATTTGTGTGCTATTTTGAATCCTTCTAATTTCTTTGGTTTGTCTATTAATTCTCTTAAAAAGTTTGCGATTTGAGTTAGTTCAAAATGCGACTTTTATTTCTATCATATTTTCCATGTTTAAGTTTAAAACCTTTATTTTGTCATAGATTTGTGTAATTTGTTTATTATGTTATTTTAAAGTTAGTTTTTGTATCTGCTTGCAGGTACCGTTTTGTTCGTTACCCTGATCAATAATTCAAAACTACAAATCTCCAAATGCATTTAACTCCATCCTCATCCCTTCAACAATTAATAAAACACGTTACCTAAAATAAATAAAAAAGAACACAGAATTTGAGGCTAGAATAAATAGCATGGCGAAGTATAAAAAAATATTAATCCACTAAATTTGTCGAGTGCGATTACACTATTTTTATACAAATTTATCCTATCAACAATCATTTAACTGTCTAACTATCTTCTCTTCGGCGGGGGGAGATAGCTGCGCACAAAAGGTGCGCATGAAATCTACAGATCTCTTAATGCTAATAATATTGAAACAATTATTACCAAGTATAGTCATTATATTATTTACAGTAGTTTCACATTATTTGATAGATTGAGCAATGATTATTGACGATATAAAGAAGGAATTCATTAGGAATGATTGGAGCATAATTAGTTGATTAGTTGCCTGTGTTCAGACATTTTCAGCCTAGTATCTTACCAGGGTATCTTCGGTATTTTGAAAGTATTTTAATCTATATTGAAACAAACTAAAAAGAATAGGAGGTAAATTTGACGTCCGTTTCAGTATATAAGACTTCTTCACACATGTCAGGGATCTGTGATTCAGTGAAAAAATGTATCATTACTTTAATTTTAACGGACACATTCACACAGTACCGGCTCCTCTTAGTGATAAAAAAAAATCACTGACTTGAGACTTCCCGGAAGGATCACTGCCATGTATGAAGAAGCCTTTATCCGTTCACATACATTATAGGATGCAGGGAATTTCAGGAAAAAAAGGAAGTGCAAATTATTAAATAAATAATAAATAAATCTTCATTGGAAACACAAACAATAAAACATAGGTACATCAATAATCAGCTAGTTGAAATAAATATTTCTCATTTATATTAGTAATTAATATATGTACATGTTTTCAAGCCCATAATGGTGGCCTCTTCAGACCATTCGGGCAAAAAATATAGTCTAACTTTAATTTTATTTATCAATGGAGTTAAAGCTAACTTTATATTTACAATTTACAAAAAAATCTAAACTAAAGAAAAAGTACATTATTAAAATTATTTACAGAGTACTACAGTTACTGCTTTATACTATAAATATAAATGTAGTTTAAGTGAGAAATTAATTCTTCAATTTTCTTTTAAAAATGTAGTATGATTCTATATCTCTAAATTCTACTATTAAATTATTCCAATCATGAATAGTTTTATAAATAAAAGATTGATGATACTTCGATTTTCTAAAAATTGGAGGAATTAACTTATTGTCTATTTGATATCTAGTATGGTGATTATATTCTACCTGATTAAAATTAATTGGATTTAAAGAATATGTACTACTACGTTCATAAAAAATTCTATCTAGCTGCAATTACTGAAATTAAAGTAATGACTAATGATATATTTTTTCACTGACACTGAATCAATGAGAAGAGAGTGACGGAGACGGACCTGAACGTCCCGGACGGATCCCTGACATGTGTGAAGAAGTCTTAATACACCAACTCCACGGGACATTTTCTTTGTAACACATTTGATATGAGAGGAAAAAGTAAGTGTAGTGTCAATAGTCACACCTAAAAAAATTGCACTATTCACAGGTGTCAAACTACTAGGACCTATTGAGACAGAAGGGTTGTTTGGAGAAATATTTCTATTAATATAATATATGTAGATATAAAAATTCAGTGGCCGGTAAATTCCACTGCGGAAAGTTCCTCCAGGAAGATTCCACCGGCGTTAAATGACAGATGTGGAAAATTCCACCATGGAAGATTCCATCATTTTGAAAAAATGAACAAACTAACAGTATAAATAAACAGTTTACTTTTAAATGTATTTCTCAATCTAGGTAATTTATAATTATAAATATAAAAATCTTGCTTTTAAATATAAATCAATTAATTAAACCTTTAAATAGCCATAAAATATTTAACTGGTTAATCGTGAAAGAATATGTCAGATTTTAATATTTGATACAAAAATAAATTTCGTTAGGTATATTCATTATAGGAAGCCTTAGATTAAGCAGTGATATTACAAACATGTTTATAATTTCTATTTATTTAGAGTCTCTAAATGCTGCTTAACCGAATTTATATTAAGAAATTTTTAAATTATTAAAATAAACTCTATTCGTGTTATTATTTATATTCCTGTGTTTGTCTGTGGTTTCAAGTCGAAGCTAGTTAATGAACCGCAATTTACATGATTAACCCTATGTTCAAAATTTAGTTGAAACTCATTATATTTAAACTATAATTTTTTAATTCTTTTAATAGAGATTATTAAACAATTTCAGAAAGTTTCAGCTTTGTAATTTTTCGATTTTTATTAAAATATAGCGATAATAATTAAACCTCTTATTTCAGTACGTGTCAAATTTATATATTTTTCAGTTCCAGCTTTTATCGCCTCTGATGTAAATTCAAATATTCATTGGTACATTTAAAAACCTGAGCGATAGATAATATATATATATAAAATATAATTTATACTAAAAATTAACATCTCTAATTATATTTAGAAGATCGTTTATTCATATTTAAAAGATCGTTTGATCTGTCTATTATTTTGTATGTTTTCCTTAGCTTATCTCGTAGACCTTGACTTAACATAACATATTCTCATGATTGATATTATTATAGCTAGTAAATAATAAATTTGAATTATAACATCAAATATCAAACAAAATGAAATAAAATGGTTTGGTACAAATATTCGCTATAATTCAGTAACGATTCGCTATAATTTAATTGGTAGCGATTCGCTATAATTTGGTAGCGATTCGCTATAATTTGGTAGCGATTTGCAATAATTTGATAACGATTCGCTATAATTTGGTAGCAATACGCTATAGTTTGGTAGCGATTCGCTATAATTTGGTAGCAATACGCTATAATTTGGTAGCAATGCGCTATAATTTGCTAGCAATTCGCTATAACTTGGTTGCGATTCGCTATAATTTGGTAGCAATACGCTATAATTTGCTAGCAATACGCTATAATTTGGTAGCAATAGGCTATAATTTGGTAGCGATTCGCAATAATTTGGAAGCGATTCGCTGTAATTTGGTAGCGATTCGCTATAATTTGGTAGTGATTCGCTATAATTTGGTTGCAATACGCTATAATTTGGTAGCGATTCGCTATAATTTGGTAGCGATTCGCTATAATTTGGAAGCGATTCGCTATAATTTGGTAGTGATTCGCTATAATTTGGTGGCAATACGTTATAATTTGGTAGCGATTCGCTATAATTTGGTAGCGATTCGCTATAATTTGGAAGCGATTCGCTATAATTTGGTAGCGATTCGCTATAATTTGGTAACGATTTGCTATAATTTGGTAGCGATTCGCTATAATTTGGTAGCGATTCGCTACAATTTGGTAGCGATTCGCTATAATTTGGTAGAGATTCGCTATAATTTGGTAGCAATTCGCTATAATTTGGTAGCAATACGCTATAATTTGGTACCGATTCGCTATAATTTGGTAGCGATTCGCAATAATTTGGTAGCGATACGCTATAATTTGGTAGCAATATGCTATAATTTGGTAGCAATTCGCTATAATTTGGTAGCAATTCGCTATAATTTGGTAGCGATACGCTATAATTTGGTAGCGATTCGCTATAATTTGGTAGCGATTTGCTATAATTTGGTAGCGATTCGCTATAATTTGTTAGCAATACGCTATAATTTGGTAGCAATACGCTATAATTTGGTAGCGATTCGCTATAATTTGGTAGCGATTCGCTATAATTTGGTAGCGATTTGCTAAAATTTGGTAGCGATTCGCTATAATTTGGTAGTGATTTGCTATAATTTGGTTGCGATTCACTACAATTTGGTTGCGATTCACTACAATTTGGTAGCGATTCGCTATAATTTGGTAGCAATTCGCTATAATTTGGTAGCGATTCGCTATAATTTGGTAGCAATACGCTATAATTTGGTAGTGATTCGCTATAATTTGGTAGCGAATCGCTATAATTTGGTAGCAATACGTTATAATTTGGTAGCGATTCGCTAAAATTTGGTAGCGATTCGCTATAATTTGGTAGTGATTCGCTATAATTTGGTAGCGATTCGCTATAATTTGGTAGCGATTCGCTAAAATTTGGTAGCGATTCGCTATAATTTGGTAGCGATTCACTATAACTGAGCAAAAAATATAAGTATGGGGTTGCTCGTGATTGTACCACCGGACAGCCACCGCGCTCCCCGTTCGCAAGACGGTCCCGAGGGACCATCCCGCGAACACGGAGTACATCAGCTGCCCGATGGTACCTTCACGAGCTCAACGTATAGAGCTGGAGTTGACATATGGATATATACAATAAATATGGGACGACAGAAAGGCGGCAAGTAGCTGGGCCCCTTGTTTGTCGCCAGACCCCCCATTCAAACCCCCATCCCCACGGCACCAGCGGTCCACTGATTTCGCAGCAGGCCGAAGGTGTCGACGGGATGAAGGTTTGAGAAACGTAAAACGTTAGAGATCCAGCTAGTCCCAAGGGCAGAGAATCCAAGCGACTCACAATGGGCTGGCACCCCTGTTGACCTAAAGGAACAACAGTAAGGCTGCCCGAGTACCAACTTGAATCTCTGATAACCCGAGCGTCTCCAGATCCCCCCTTCAAATCCCCATCCCCACGGCGCCCACGGTCCCCTGCTTATCGCCTGAAAGCAGGCGACCCACAGAGGGCCGAAGGCGCCGACGAGATGAGGGTTTGAGAAACGTAAACGTTAGGGATCCGGATAGTCTCAAGGTGTTCAGGCGACTCACAATGGGCTGGCGGCCCTTGTCACTCATGGGAGTGACAGGTTAAGGCTGCCCGAGTACCAACCTGAGCGCCAGGGCGACTCACAATGGGCTGGCTGCCCCCACAGATCAGTCTCAGAGTTCACGCAAGCGGAGGCTGCGGCAGATCACCCTACGGCAACCAACCGCCAGCCATCTGCTTTTGTTCCCCCCTCGACTTACGACCTGTGAGTATGGCTGCCCGAGTACCAACCCTTGATGGCGACTTAATCACTCGCGAAGAGGAGAGATGGCTAGCGAACGAACAGTTCGCTATGTGTACAAAGGTGCGGGTTCGGGGGAGAGGGCTATTTTTTTGCTGCTGGGAAAAATTTGTTTTCTATTATGGAATTGGTCGGACATTAGGGGGAATTGTTGGTCTATTTCTGGGTTATTTGAAGCTATTTTTTCCCAGAGGGAGTTTGCTTGCCGATGAAGTGTTATGTTTATTGGAGGGATGTTTTGTTGTTCGTGTAGTGTTTGTGCGTGAATGAAGTCTGTTTTGCGAGTGTTTGTGATATATCGTAGTGCTTGGTTTTGAACGCGTTGTAGTTTTAGTGTATGTGTTTTGGATATTGTGTGTAGTGGGATAGTGGGGTAGAGGAGGGCTGATCTAACTATTGCAGTGTAAAGGTGTTTTTTGGTGCGGGGCAGCAAATTGCCGAAGCGATAGAGCTTCAACAATTTGCTGCGGGCTATGTTTACTCTGTTTTCTATTTGAGGGACAAAACCGCGAGAGTTAAAGTGGAGACCAAGGACCCTGCCCTGAGAGGAATAGACCCTCGACAGGTCGTCCACAAGGATCTCCCCCGTCCTCACGCGGTTGATGGGGATTATCTGAAATTTATTAGTGTTTGTTGTGATTTTCCAACGTGCTTCGTATGTGTTTATTTGTTCTATTGCACGTTGGGTTCTGCGTGAATGTAGGTTATATGAGTGTTGTGTGCATATGATTTGTGTGATATCATCGGCGAAGCAAACATATTCTGAATTATGGATTGGTTCGGGCATGTCGTGAATATAAAAACTATAGAGGGTTGGTGAAAGGTTGGCCCCTTGAGGCACACCCGTACACAAATCGAAAAGCTCGCCCACGTAGCCGCCCAGCCTAATCGCCGCCTTCCTATCGTCCAGGTAGTCGCAAAGGGTTCGAAAGAAACAGTCATGAAAATTTTTGCTTTAGTCCAACATGCCAGACCTTGTCGAACGTCTTTGCGACGTCCCTTAATACAACGTCAATTTTAAATTTGTTTCTGATATGGTATGCTATTGTTTCGTTGATGAAGGCTATTGCAGTGTGTGTTCCCCTGGTCGACCGGAATCCGTGTTGCCTAGTGTTTAGTAAGTTGTTGTTCTGTAAGTTTGTGTTGAGTATTTTGTCAAGTATTTTTGCGTGTATGTCTAATAGTTAAATTGGTCTGTAGTTTTTTATGTTGTGTTGTGAGGGTGCTCCCCCCTTAGGGATGAGCACCATGTGAGCTGCTTTAAGCTGGTCAGGAAAGTAACCAGCAGAAAGAGCATTATTGTATATGTTAACTAAAGAGTGTATCATGTTGTTTGGGAGGTGTCGGAGTTGTTGTGTTGTGATTCCGGAGGGACCAGGGGCTTTGTCTTTGAATGTTCTCAGGACGGTTCTAAATTCAGTCAGTGAAATTGGTGGAAAGGCGTCATTTAGTCTTTTTAAGTCTGATGTGTGGTGTGGGGTTGTGAGGTGTGCGTGTCTGTGGAGCATGTTGTATTCTACTGTGTATGTAAAGTCATTGTCATTTTCTCCATCTTCGGAGAAAATTTCCTGCCAGTGTACCCTAAAGTGTTGTTCTTTCTCCTCGGCAGTGTGGAGTTTTCCCCTATTGTGACCTAAAATATATGGAGCTGTTTGTTTGTTACTGCCGAGGAGACGTGAGACCTGCCTCCAGAAGGATTTAGGGTCTTCCTCTAGTTGGAGGATGTGGATAAGCTTATCCCAGGTCTGTGAGTGTAGTGTTGTGTAGTGTTGTCTGATGTCGCGGCGAATTCTAATTAGTGTTTGGTACCTGGCAGGCGTCGGTCCGTAAGTCCTTACTTCAGTCATTAGTGTTTCGTGAGCTACATGTAACCTATATGTAATGTGGTCTGGTTTTACTCCCGGTATTGCTCTCTTGTAAAGGGTGGGAATTGATTCTGAGGCAGCCTGTTTGACTGCCTCTGTCCAGCTATTTAGTTGATGATCGATTTCTTCCAGAGTTGCCTCTGGAGGGGGATAAAAGGTTTGATTGGAAACTAATGATTTAAATTTATCCCAGTCAGCTCTGTGTGGCTGTGACCTGGGTCGAATAGGGATTTGAATAGGTTGAATTGAAACTGTTGCTATTATTGGGATATGATCAGAGGGGGTTAATGGGCCGGCTTTGAAGTGAAGGTTGAAGGGGAAGTTGGGGGACGAGAGAGCAATATCGGGAGTAGTCATTCCGTTGTGTGAAAAGAAAGTCGGGAAGTCGGGCCGTGAAAAGTTGCGAGTCCTTCATCTATTAAGTATTTAATTTGTTTGCCTGTTCTATTGTTGTTATTATGTCCAAAAGTTCTATGGTGTGCATTTGCGTCGCCTATATAGAGTACTGGATTGTCGAGTCTGAAAAGTTTGTATTAGTCAGGAAAAGTCAAGTAACCGTCCCGAGGTGGAATATAAGATGTAGCTATTGTAAGTGGGCCGTGTTGTGTGTTGATGGTTATTGCAAGTAAATCAGAATAAAAATCGTCATGCAATTTCACGATGTTATTTTGATGAACGGCTATTGCAATGCCAGCATGTAGCTGGCTAGTTCTATTGATTTGGAAAACTTTATAGTTAGAAAATTTTTATTGGATCATTAATTTGGCTGGTTTCGTTCATCAAAATAACATCGGGTTTCAAATCATTATAAATATTAGAAAGAGAAATTTTATTGGTTTTCCAAGCTCTTACGTTGTGTTGCACTATTGTTAAAGACATTATTAAAATACATCAGGCAGTTTGAGGAACTCTGCATGAGGAAAACTCCTCAGAGCATGTTTGGAGAATTGAGGGGGCATGACATCACTTCTCAATGAATTAAGAAGGAATGTCCTGTCCCCTCTTTTGATATGCATTTTGATATTTCCTAGTTTTATTAGTTTGAAAATATTTCTAGCGCCACCTGCATCTCTCAGCAGGGTGGCCGAATTTTCGACTTGATATAGGTTGAACTCTACCATGCCTTGTTCGGCTGGTGGTGGAGATGACGGATCTACTGTTTCGCTTGTTCCGGGTGCGTCGAGGTCGATTCGGTGTTGTTATATGGGTGGGCGTTGTTCTAGTGGAGATTTTGATTGTTTGCGCTTTGTTTTGCGCTGCACAGTGATGAAATTATTTGTGTCGGTGGTGGTGTCAATGAATGAATCGGTGAGTGGAGGTAGTTGGGAAGTGATTGTTGGTTGGGAAGTGATAGGTGGTTGGGTAGTGGTGGGTGGTTGGGCAGGTGCTTGAGTGGTGGAATGGTGGGGGGTGGGATGGGAGGATTGTGGTGTTTGCATGACTGTTGGTGGATTAAAGTAAGTATTAGAAATGGATTGGGAGTCCCTGTCAACTTAGCCTCAATGCCAAAGTTGGCCCGAGCCGCGACTTCAGCTCGGGAGGAATTACAGGAGTTATATTGATTTCATTTCGGGGTTATCTGTTATGGCAAAGAAGCCATTCTTAGTATCGGAAATGCGAATCAAAGGAATCTCAAGTTTCCCAAACATGGTTTGGAAAATTGTAGCATGAGAAGGAGGATTAGGAGAGTTAGTACGTTTAGGATCTTAAGGAGAGTTAGGATCTTAAATTTTTTTCTATAGTGAGAGGTAGGTGAAGAAGAAGAGTTAGGTAGAAGGGTTGGGGTGGGCAGTATAGGCCGCCCCGCCCCTCGGACCGCCTTTAGTGCGGCCCATTTCCCCCTTAGGGGGAGTGGGGTGATAGGAAATACAAGAAAACACCAGTTATGCAAAAATAATCAGATTGAAAGAGAATAAAAAAAGGGGTAAGGTATGACCACCACTTACTCGGATAGCAGGCTCCAAAGACCCCAGGACAGGGCAAGAAAGCCGCAAGTCCAGAAATCCAGGGAATCGCAAGTCGAAGAAGCACTGAGTCACAACACTTATCACAACACAAGTAAAAAAGAAGCACAAGGGAAAAACTAGCACAAGCAGCAGCACGTCTAGAAGGTCCAAGCACTTAACAACGCAAATGGCTGTTCACACGTATCTTTATCATAAGACAGGTATGGTGAACGACCAAGTAAGTTTAAGGCTGGACGCTATATAACCTCTGTCCGTATACGTCACGCGTAAACAGTGACATAAGTGGCGTCAATTATTTTGAACATATATTTCTTAATAAATTTTTATATTTGATTTTTAATATATTTTATTTTATATATCTTTCTTTCACTATTAATACCCCATTCAAATTAGGGGGTGTTACTTATAAGTAAATGAAAAAATATGTAAATTATTTAAATAATTGATGTAGAAACGATTCTTGTAAATAAATTACATGTAAATAAATTTTATGTAGCAAATGAATTACATGTAAATAAATTTCATGTAGCTAAATGAATTACATGTAAATAAATTTTATGTAGCAAATGAATTACATGTAAATAAATTTCATGTAGCTAAATGAATTACATGTAAATAAAGTTTATGTGAATAAATGTCAGGAAAAAAAATATCATGTGAATAAATTTCATGTGAAAAAATTTCACGTAAAAAAATCAAGTAAAAAAATTTCATTGTAAAAAATTTCATGTAAATCTGCTGAAATGCTATTTCACTTGGATAAAATGTTCTTTCAGTAGAGGAAATTCAATTGGAATAGGTTTAGAATGTGGAAAACACTTTCATTGTTCGTACTCTTGTTTTCTTCAATAAGCTAGCTTAGAATTTGAAATCACGATAATGTATTTAGGTACTCACAAGCAACTATACCTTGTATATTCACTTTAACCTCTTGCACGTATTGCACGTATTGCACCCTTGAACACTTCAAAGCAATGAGACTTTATCATTAGCACTCTGGGGTTAGATAAGAGATAAGAATTCGTTGCTGTGATAAGACTTATCTTCATCATTTTACTGTCAAATTAAAAAACATGAACATCAAATTAAAAAAACTCAAATAAAATTAAAAAAGATCAAATCGATGTAAAAAAGATGACAATCAAATAAAAAACTCTCAAGCTCAAATTAAAATAAATCAAGTGGAAATTCAAAAACATCAATCAATTTAAAATAAATCAAATCCAATTCAAAATAATTAGTATCCATATTAAAATTAATCGAATTCAAATAAAAAAATTAATAATAATAAATATCTTTGATTTACAATTCTTTTCACTTACTTGTTGCAATTACTTAATTGTAGCAAAAAAAAAAAAATATATATATTTATTTCATAGTTCACTTGAGTGTTACGTAGACTACATAAAATTTCTCATTTTTTTTAATTTTAAAGATACAAATTATTATTTTCATGAAGTAAAAATAATTTGACAAATTATTATGGCCAGTAGCTCTCTGATAACAATATCATAAATGATAGTTATTGTGATGATGTACGATTAAAAAAACATGTACAGTTTTCTAATTACATTGGAGTTTTAATCATATTGAAGATATTACAAATTTCTCTCCTTTGATGCGAATTTAATATTAAAAACATCTACAATCATTACTACCTATAAAATACTGGGCAAATTGTGAACTTCAACATTAACTTTAATGTGATCGAACTTTCAGGTCACTACTTAGTACAGAACAAAGGTTGCAGTCACAACTTGGAAATAATATTCAAAGATATTTCAATAATTCAAGTAACTATACCTATACATATATTATAGGTCAGAATGGGCAATGATTCTTATTACTTTTGTGATTGATATAACTAAGGTTCTAGGAAATTTCGGTCTCGCAAAATTTGATATCATTATATAATTGTGTTATTATAGAACAATAATAGAAAAAGGTGAAATTATGAGTACTAAAATGTGTAGATTATTTATTAAAAGCGGATAACATCATTAACCGTTCTAAATGATACGTAACATTAGTAATTTGGACATTTATTTAATATAAGTTTTGTACGGAACTTTCGGTCTCCGAAATTTCAGTCTGAGGTATAAATAAAAACTAATTAGTTAGATGTAACCTGCTGATTTAATGAAGTTTATTAAAAGGGTTAATGCCTTTTAAAAGCATTGTGCATTCTGTGTTTAAAAATATAAGTACTGAAAAATAACAAGAAATTATTTTAGTCAATGAAATGATTTTGAACTATGTTGATTTTGAATTGGAAATAATAAAACTTAGTGATAAAACTTTTCCAATTGTTTTTTTAATGAAGACTCATGTTACAAATACAATTAGACAATAACATAATTTCAGTGACATTATAATGATATCAGAGCTAAATCATATAAGCTTTGTACTCCAAAACTTAATAATTGATACACAGCATGCTAACAAAATTAATATTCATTATTAATATAAGACTACATAATATACACAGTACACTCGAATGAAAGAGAACAAATACGAAAACAATGATCCTAAATTAAGTAGGGAAATTCAAACTATTGTTTAATAAACAAACGTTTAAAATAGAAACAATCTAATTTAGAGTTTTTGAGAAAATAGATTTTATTTATTTTTAAATTTTATTTTAGTGATTTTTAATGACTAACAAAATTTAAAAAAAAATGCATTTTACGTGTCTGTATTATAAATAAATCAACTCATTTTCGTTTTTTATCATCAGTTTTTGAGAAATTAGATTTTATTTATTTTTTAATTCTTTCTGAAGCAATTTTTAATGTCTAAAAAATACTAAAAAAAACCTAGATTTTACATATCTATATATTATAAATTAATTAAAATAATCGCCAAATTTGATATTCACCGCTCATAATTGAACCTTTGTCAGGCGCACAAGAGTCCGTTGGCTGAGTATTTTTAATTCCGAGACCGAAATAGTCACCATTTATTTAATGGGTCGTGTTCCAGTCAAACTAAATGATAGAAAATAAAAGACAAAGATTTTAGTGCTCTGAGAGTTTCTTAATAATGGTTACAATCAACTGCATTATCATTAGTTAAGGTGTAAAGTCATAATGTCATTAAATGACATTAAGTTTTTCTGCACATTTGTGAAGTGTTTCTGCACATTATTTCAAGTCTGCATGCACAGAAAAGGAGTGATTTTCTTTTCTAAATAACGCAGTCTGTGGTCTGTTGAACAGAACCAATTTCAGACTCAGCCATGAGCTTTAGTACCTCACAATAGCTTTGGTACCTACCATGAGCTTTGGAACCTATATAGCATGAGCTTTGGAACCTATATAGCATGAGCTTTGGAACCTATATAGCATGAGCTTTGGAATCTATATAGCATGAGCTTTGGAATCTATATAGCATGAGCTTTGGAACCTATATAGCATGAGCTTTGAAACCTATATAGCATGAGCTTTGGAATCTATATAGCATGAGCTTTGGAATCTATATAGCATGAGCTTTGGAACCTATATAGCATGAGCTTTGGAACCTATATAGCATGAGCTTTGGAACCTATATAGCATGAGCTTTGGAATCTATATAGCATGAGCTTTGGAATCTATATAGCCTGAGCTTTGGAACCTATATAGCATGAGCTTTGAAACCTATATAGCATGAGCTTTGAAACCTATATAGCATGAGCTTTGGTACCGACCAAGAGCTTTAACGCCTACCATGAGCTTTAATACCTACCAAAGAGCTTTGACGCCTACCATGAGCTTTAGTACCTACCAAAGAGCTTTGGTAGGTACAAATCAGTTACCCACACACACAATTTGAAATGGGAATCAATTATTTACATTAAGAAGATTTCAGCTTTTCTGGCAGAATTTGACTGTAAGCTGAATCTCTAGACTATTTTATGTCACCCAAACACAGTAAAAATAATTATAATATAATTAATAAAATTTATAATAATGATAAAGCCGTAAGGAAACTTCAAAAAGAGTTGTTCAGGTAAATTATGTACTAAATTCAACTAAATGATCCTTCTTCGGACCAGGAGTTGTTTCATTGATTCTGCTGTTTGACCCGATGTATGGATCTCAAATTTAAAAGGTAACATACGCACTTGATGAAAGTTATATCATGTTGGTCGCGGTCGAACCATCGAATACAGAGGGTCCTGTCTCATTGCATTCGATCTACCGCCGAGAAAGCATTAGAATGTGCACAGTTGTTAATTATGATTTTTAACGAAAAAAACGTACAAAAAGTATCGAGTCTCAAGCATAGACTTAGAGTAAAGCACCCTGATTTGACTGTTGGGAATATATGAAATTTTGATTTTCTTCACAACCATTAATCTGTTATTTATTTTTGTTTGCAGCGACAACGTCATAAACACAAAAACATGTATTTTAAAGTTATTCATATAGACATAAATCATAAAATGCTGATTATTTTGGTAAAAAAATCATCATTGTAACTTTAAAATGTACCGATAGAGAGGCTAAATGTCCTAACGATATACCATTAAATGTACGTACATTACATGTACTAATATGGCTCTCCTGAAAAACAGCTTTTATGAAGTTATGACAGTGTTCTCGCAAACAAGCGAAATGTTAACATATATTTCAAAATCAAAAATATTTACAACGAAATATACAAAAGCCTACAAAAGAGTAAAAATATTTAAATCAAAAACGTAAAATTACATATTGTAAAACAGTTCTTTATTAATGTTATTATTTTCAATTTCAAAAGGTCCCCTGCCTCCTCCGGTTGCCATCTTCTTCAAATCTTTGTGTGCTGAAACGCGCTCAGCCTCCTTTTGTTTCTTTGTTTTCTTAATGCGGTGTAAGGAAGAAATTCTATCAGAGTTTATTAAATAGGTTAAAAGGAATGATTGAAACAAGAGGTATCGTTGACCTCGCCTTATTAGGGACTCTGATGGAAAACAAAAAGTAATTATTAATAACTGTGTTAATGATTCTACTAAAAATTATGTGATCCAAATATCAAACGACGTACCATTAATTTAAATTACTAGAGGGCCCGTAAGCCAAATTAGAAATTAGGGCAGTTCCTCGTACCTCGTCTAACGAAGTTCTTATAGGGGAGCGGGTAGGTTTTATTCTAAAGAAAATTGAAATAGAGTTTAGTTTAAATGTACCACCAGCTAACTATCACATCACTTATTTTACACTGCAACAAACCTTGAATTTTAGTAGTTAGCACAATTATATCAAGAGTCTTCTAACAAAGTTAGGAAGACTGAGAGGAAAATATGAAGGGAGAGTTTTTAGCTAAGAGCAGAGCTCTCGCTATAGTTAAATAATGTTTGTACCTTAGTACTTGAGTTTTTAGTGTGATCAGACCGAATGGCCGAGATCGATTTGAAGATTGCTCCTTGTACGAAGGTTTAAAGTTTTAAGAGTGTACCGATAGAAACGAGTACACTAGAAAGGTAGTTGATGATAAACACAGTTTAAGTTCGTGCTAATCAGTTGAGAGCTTGATATATACTGAATAATTAGTGGCTCTACTACTGAGAAGTAGGCCTTATACAAAAAATGAAGCGATGTAAATGCCATCTGGTGGTAATTATTAGGGATTATACTTATCATATATCTAATAATTACTAATATTATTTTTATATGATAATAATCTTAGTAATAAGCAAAACTACCTAAAATAAATATTTACAAAGTATATACAATATACATTATCTATTATTTACGAAAGGATATCTCCATTGTTAACAGCGGTTTGTTTAACAGCATATGGAATTATACCTCTCAAATGAAAAGGATCGATATATGAAGAATTAACTATTGCATTTAATTTTAACTTTCTATTTAGATTTTCTGCAAAATCACTCTCTAATGCTTCCCATTCGAGGCAGATGAGAAGGACATAATAGAGGAGTTGCCATCCTGAGAAACCTTTTCAATGGGAAACGTACTATTTCCGCCGGACTTTTCCCCGCCTAAGTTTTTCTTAATATAAACTCTGGAAGACAATTTACTATTAAGATTTATTAAATAGTTTTTGAAAAAAATCGTTTTGACCAATAATTCCATTGCCATGAAATCGTAAATTAGAGTCTGCCGTCGCAACTAACCATTTATATATATTTTTTTGTAAACATTGTTGCATGGAAATTGGTCATTTACCAACTCCTTCAACCAAACCCGTTTTGTAATTATTCTTTTGATAATTAGTTTTCATTGGAGATTTTTAGAGAAAATGTACGACTTTATATCTAAATCCTCCTCAAATCTGATAGCTTTAAAAGTTTTGATTTAAGGATTTTTACACTCTAACTTATGTATTTTCATAATAATGGTTAATCCATTGTAATTGTTCTTTAATGTACAAATATTAAATATCCATAATAGAAAAAAATGCAATCAAAAAATCAATAGTTGGGTTCTAAATAATGTAATATATTAATTTTCAAACTTAAAACAATAATTAAATTTATCAGTGTTCTGTAAAAGTATAAATTTGAACGAGAAGTAAAAAGAACTCCATTTTTTATATTAGCTGGCAAAGAAAATAATAAATTCACGATATGTTTAATTATACAGTTGGAATAAACTGAATCAATCGTTGCTACTTAGACTAAATTGCGACATTTGGCAATCCCTTAAAATTGCCATAATGTTTGAACTTTGTAGCATATCTTAATTATATGCACATTTGAAATAAGAACGACCAATATGGAAACATAAGCAAATCAAAGCTAAAAATAAGACTATTACTGTGTAAGTCTGTTAATGAAATTGTGCTTCTGTTGATAAATGGTTTATTTTATCAAAATTATAATTTAATAGCAAAAATACTAGAATTTTATTTGGCGGGGAAAAGTCCAGGTGGGGAAAAGTCTGGCAGAGAAAAAGTCCAGGTGGGAAAAAGGCTGGCGGAGAAAAGTCCTTGTACCCTACAGCCGATACAACATTTACCTTACAGCCGATTAAGTTTTTAAAGAAACTAATAAGGTGATAAGAGTAAAAACAGCTAACAAGAAATTAAATCTTTTTAATAAATGCTTTCAAATTTACATTCCGGCAACATGAAATATTCAAAGGTAAAATCAAATGTACAGGCATACCTATTATAACTAGCACATATGTCTAATCAGGGGCGTATCTAGGATTCGGACAAGGATCGAGGGGGGGGGGTGCACTTTTCAAAAAAATTAACGTTTCTGAAAAAAATCTACGGATAATTCCTCAGACTGGTTAGTTATTTGATTATTTTAATTGCTTTGAACATGCTTACACTGTGTTCCGTCAGAAGCGTCATTTTTTAAATAGCAAAATGGGAGGACGCCATTGGTGACAGGACAAAAACCCCCGTGCAAAAAAAAAAACCGCGAACAAAAACCCCCGCACAAAAATAAACCGGACCAAAAAACCCCGTGCAATAAACCACCCGGTCAAATACCTCCCGAACAAAAAAAAAAACCAGTGCAATAAACCCCCCGGTAAAATACCCCCCGTGCAAAAAAACACCGTTACCAAAAAATCATATAAAAATAACTATTTTTTAAAAAATAATTATATTTACTGCATTAATATATTTACTTTTTTACATTGATATTAATATATCAAACATAATTCATTGTAAACATAAATTCATGTCAACCATAATTAGTGTTTGCATGTGGTAGGTTGTGTAACATAACACTCTTCACACTAGGAACCCAGGAACTCTTCCATAAACTGTTGTGTAAAACTAAAGTGGTGTCACTCAGCAGTGTTATACAGCCGATTGGAGAATGAGGTTGTAGTACTGTGTTTAATTGTTTAAATACCTTGTAGCTTTCTTCCAGTAACAGACCAGTATTACTAGAATTTAAATGTCTGAATGAAGTCCTTCGAACTCACATATTATACCGTTGTAATATATATTCTTGTATAAAAAAGTTCAATATAAAATAACTGTATTTTTCCAATGAAGTCAACGACTTATAGGTTTCATACATTATTCTATAATAATTAGAAGGATTTAAATTTTAAATTAATTGTGATATGAATTATACCGTGATATTTTTATTTTAGTTATAGATTAGTGCTGCAATAATACGTGAATTAAACTAATAATACATTAGTCATTGGTGGTGTGGTAAAGCAAACACAGCAATTGTGTATGCATTACTATCATCACGAACCTATATGATTGTAAGTAAGTGACAGTCAAGTTAGTTACCGATTTGCTCTCGTGAGCTACACACCTATTCTCCTGTTCGTAGTTATTTGAGACCTTAACTTGCGAGCGTTCTAGAGGAGATATTATTTGTAATAACATGTGCTTGACCAATGAATATAATCTCTTTAAGTGTTAATTACTTTACCATTATTACCCTTAAATACAGTTAAGCTTGGACCAGAGGCCTGAGGTCGGAACCATAGTGGCAAGTTGGTTCTAGGGCATGGTACCATGAGTATTTAGTAGAAAGAGATTTTTAAAGAGAAAGGAATCTGAAAATACCACAA
Source organism: Caprella mutica (assembly GCA_947561585.1). Classification (NCBI taxonomy): domain Eukaryota; kingdom Metazoa; phylum Arthropoda; class Malacostraca; order Amphipoda; family Caprellidae; genus Caprella; species Caprella mutica. Next base: position 132,681 of record CANNZV010001458.1, on the reverse strand, counting down.
AGTAAGATCCTAATCACTTAAGAGCCCATACACTGAGACGTTATAGTGAAGCAAACTAACTACGTCACAGTGGTTAGTTACAATAGTTTGTGATATATTAGCTTCAATTGTTATTTCCTTTGCTTAAAACCTTGTAGATTTTTTCCAGTAACAGACATGAATCACTAGAATTTAAATTTTGAATGAAGTCCTCATAACTTGTGTATTATATTGTACTGTGATTGTATTAATACGAAATTAGCGTTGAAACAATACACAAATAAAATTTCTTCGTTCTTGTTGGTTACTTCGTTTCATCAATGCCTTGTTAAATATATTAAATCGTGTTCTTCCTTTAACAGAAAGAGAAGAATTATAATTTTTTTAATCATAAATTCAATCCTTAGAAATGGAATTTGTTATGAGTAATAAAGGAAATATGAAGTTGCTGCATGAAGGATTTAATTACGTAAAACAGAAAGATTTAGCCAATAATGTTATTTCCTATGAATGTGACACGAGAAGAAACAAAATGTCTTACAAAGCTAAATTGAAGTTATGCAATAATGAAGTTATAGAGAAGACAAATGAACACTCTCATGCTCCAGATGCAGCACAAAACATAATTTTAAAAGTAAACCAGCAACTGAAAGAAATGGCTGCTGAAACAAACGAAAGCACTTCTCAGTTAATCGCAGCAGCTGTTAGTTCGAACGCAGGTGAAGTAGCTTCTAAATTAACTTCCATGCATCATCTTACTCGAAACGTTAGAAGATATAGAAGTAAATGTCATGATCCTTCTCTAACTTGTGCTTGTGATTTATTTTTAAATGAAAAATCTGTAGTTGATAAAGAAGGTGAAAACCTATTATTGGTTGATATAAATGTTGATGGGAAAAGAATTCTAATATTTGGTTCAAGAAATGGGTTAGAATTTTTATCTCGGTCAAACCATTGGTTTATGGATGGAACTTTCAAAGTGGTTCCATCCATATTTTACCAACTTTACACCATTCATGGTGTACAGCAAACCAACTATGTGCCATGCGTCTATGCTCTTCTAACTGATAAAAGTGAAGCAACGTATACCGTTTTACATGAGGCTTTAAAGAACTTGATTAGTAACGTACCCATCAGTGTAATGCTTGATTATGAAAAGGGAATGCATAACTCAATGATGAAAACATTCTCAGGGATACAGGTGCAAGGTTTTTTTTTCCATATGTGTCAAAATATCTACAGAAAAGTTCAAGGATGTGGATTACAGAAGAATTATCAAGAATATTTAAAATTTTCCCTAGAAATAAGAATGATTGATGCAATTGCGTTCGTTCCACTAGAAGATGTGGTCACAGCTTTTGAAGAGCTAGAAGATTTGATACCGGAGGAGGCATTGACCATACTAAATTACTTCGAAGACTCATAAAATTGGCCGGCCTTGCCGGAAAGCTCGACGTTTGCCAACATTTGAAATATCCATCCGGAACATGCATGCACGGATTTGGAATGACCTGCCACGCACCAATAATGCATGTGATGGGTGGCATCACGTGTCTTCATCATTGGTCGCCAGTTGTCATCCTAATATTCGGAAAATTTTGAAGTCCTTAAAACTGAAATTGGTTTTCAAAAAGGCAAAATCATCCAAATACTATCGGGCCACGACGTCAACCAGCAGAGAAAGAAGTATAAAGATCCTCTCCTAGAATATTAATGATTGTCAAGGGTTATGGACGGGGTCGAGGAAAAATGATCGAAAGCAATTGACCGAAAACAATTTATCGAAAGCAATTGATTTAATGGAAAATTGATCGAATGGAAAATTGATCGAATGGAAAATTGGTCGAAAGGAAAATTGGTCGAAAGGAAAATTGGTCGAAAGGAAAATTGGTCGAAAGGAAAATTGGTCGAAAGGAAAATTGGTCGAAAGGAAAATTGGTCGAAAGAAAAATTGGTCGAATGGAAAATTGGTCTAATGGAAAATTGATCGAAAGGAAAATTGATCGCACAACAATTGATTGAAAAAAAAATTGATCGAATAGATTAGCTCCATCTGTGAGTGCAGCAACTGGTGCTTATAGTGTCCCTTTTGTTACATTCCTTGCTAAGTGACTGCACTCACAGAGTAGCTTTTCTGCATCCATGAGCATTGTCACGGACGGTGTTAAGTGAATTTGTTCATGAATCCACTTTCCTTTCTGACTGCTTCTTCCTATCTCTTGTATTTAATTCCCTTTTGCCGTCAGTGATATGGCTCTTGGTTCCGAAACAGACGTTAAACCTATACTACATAAATTAATTATTTAACTTTCAATTCACAAGTCATCTAGAACTATCTAAATTCTAGAACTAAGAAAACTAAAAGTTCTTCAAATTATAATATATTTCAAAGCATATAATTCTCTGTTATAGAAACAGTTTATTGAAGAAATGTTATACATAAGTTATTATTATATTTGTTAATAATATTATTATTAATTAACTATTGCTAATAAACGAAGAATTTAAACATCAAGGTTATCTATCTAAAAATAATTTAAACAACGTCATCTATCATATATAACGTTAAAATATCCCATATGAAAATTAGACGTATATAATAAAAAAAAGTTATATATATTAAATTATTAAATATAATATTGAATATAGAATATAAAGACTACCTTGGGTCTCGTGACTACCTTGGATCTTGTGACTATCTCTGAGTGCTTTGTGACTACCTCTGAGCACTTTGTGACTACCTCGGATCATTTTGGGACTATCTCGGATCATTTTGGGACTATCTCGGATCATTTTGGGACTATCTCTGATCATTTTGTGACTATCTCTGAGCACTTTGTGACTATCTCGGAGCACTTTGTGACTATCTCGGAGCACTTTGTGACTATCTTGGAGCACTTTGTGACTCTCTCGGAGCACTTTGTGACTATCTCGGAGCACTTTGTGACTATCTCGGAGCACTTTGTGTCTATATCGGAGCACTTTGTGTCTATTTCGGAGCACTTTGTGTCTACTTCGGAGCACTTTGTGTCTATTTCGGAGCACTTTGTGTCTATTTCGGAGCACTTTGTGTTTATTTCCGAGCACTTTGTGTCTATTTCCGAGCACTTTGTGTCTACTTCGGAGCACTTTGTGTCTACTTCGGAGCACTTTGCGTCTATTTCCGAGCACTTTGTGTCTATTTCCGAGCACTTTGTGTCAACTTCGGAGCACTTTATTTCTACTTCGGAACACTTTGTGTCTACTTCAAGCCATCTTGTCTTTGTCTTCCAGCTGGCCTATACGTAGTTCATTATATAGCTTATATACCTTTTATTATATATATTATTAGTTTTCTAATATTTACCTCTCTTACATGTGTGGCAATCTTAATTATTGCTATTCTTCTAATATTTACTACATTTATATGGGTAGTAATCTTACGTGTATTAAATATCACGTACTTATTGACTATAACCGACTGACTGACTAATCCCTTGTTCATTTATATAAACAAACTTGTTTTTTTCATATGGTAATATCAAAAACTACCGATTTTAATAATCTCGTTCAGTAAACTATTTTAGTTTGCTGCTATTTGAAGAATTGTGGGGTAAATTTGTTGCTTGAATTATAAGTATATTGAGTTTGATTATCGTCACCCTTCATATTTCTTGTCATTATAGGCTTATGTGGGGGTAAGGAGAACACCTGGGAGAATATTTATTGGATATTGTTCGGGATCCTCCCATCCCGCAACAGTATTTACATTTCCAAAAATATCGAATTGTGCGATAACACAGAACTTACCCTAAAATGCATGGAAATATTGAATTCCCTCTAATAACATCATTTGAATAATAATATGGTATAGGTGCACTTAAGCTTCGACTGAGAGTGTCGAAGATATTCTTCCCTTCTGTTATTTTATTAAGTACTATCAATTAAATAAAAAATGTGGTAAGTATCATAGTTACCAATTACTTATTTATAATTATTTACAGTCTTATTGCATATTCCTTGCGTGGTTTCTGACAAAAACTTGATTGCACATTTTTACTGTTATTTCAATTGTATGAAATGAGGGGAAATTGTAATCCTATTTATTTTTATAGGTACCGTGAAATTATCACTTCAAAAATTGTCTCAGTTTTTTGTGTCTAGAAACGGTAATAACATCGAAACATTTCTCGCAATTAATACCACTTTAACAGAAAGTTGCGCTTGCATGTACTAAATAGTGTACAGCAAACCAAACCCTCCTATTAGACCAGTCTCCTAGTAGACAAACCTCCTATTTGACCAAAATATTTTTGAAATTGTTCTGGAAAATCTCTCGTACTAGACAAAACACAATTTTTGTCACCGGACAGTTACTATGGTGTAAATAGTACAAGAAGGAATAATTACAATAGTGTTTTAAAGATAAATCTCTAATTTGAATTATATTATATTTTTTACGCGGTTTTTAGGATAAAACATAAGGCAGAGTCTGTTCTAAAAATATTGATATGAAACGTTATAGAAAACTAGATACAGTGAAGCCTATTATCATTTCGTAAAATGATAATTTAATTGAGAAAAAAAAAATATTTATATATATATTCATTTTAATTGAAACTACAAAAATTAATACTATTTCTAAATGTGTTTCCCTTCAAAATTGTTATATTAGTCACCATTAAATTAGCATTAAATGTATCATAAACAAATAGAGCTATCAAAATTATAAAACTACCGCTTCATTATAAGAAAACGGAGTTGGTCTAGAACGAAACTACTACAGTGAGTTACTTACTTGACCAAACCAACTTAGAACGCAACTCTGGTCTACAGGGTGCAGAGAAAGTCCCCGATCATATTAAAATGTTAATTTAATGAGTTGTGATGGATGAAATAAAACAAAACTTATCACACAATATCTCAATAATCCCATTTAACAGTTCTACCAATTATTTGTCAATATGACCACCATTGGCGGCGATTACTCTCTCGTGTCTACCTCTGAAGCTCTTTACTGCAGCACTTAACGTTTTTTGGGGAATTTTGGCCCATTGTCGCTCGAGGGACTTCTTCAGAGTTTCCGTACTATCATGAGCTGTAGCGCAAGCATCCTCCAAGATGGACCATACACGAAAGTCCAGAGGGTTCATGTCCGGCGATGAAGGAGTCCACAATTCCTTCCTCCAAAACGCAGGAAAGTGACGCTCACACCAATCCTGAGTTTTGTTCGCTTTGTTCGAGGGCGCACAGTCCTGTTGAAAGGTAAAATGCTTGTCCTTGAAGTACTTCTTCATAACGACTTGTATTGGAGTCAAAATACCTCGATACAAGATTTTCCGTTAACTTTAGCGCCTTCTTTGACAAAAATGAGAGGAGATCTCCAACTCTCAGAGATAGCAGCCCAAACCATCAGAGAGGCAGGCTTTTAGCGACGGAAAACAGTCTTTACGGATGGAGGGATACTGTCAGCGGTGACAGGACTTTTGCCCGGCGGAATTTTGCCAGTGTGGAATTTTGCCGGGTGGAATTTTCCCCGTGGATTTTTTTATTCTTCATGTTTGAATTGTTAAATTAAAACATTAAAATGTGTGATGAAATTTACATGAATATAAATAAATCGTTTCAATGACTTCTATTTTTAATTGTTGTTTCATTCACGGCATTTTTTCACCTGTAAAGTACATCATGACGAGATATGCTATATGCTCATTAATGTGTTCAATGATTTCATTAACGATTTCTTTGTTTTCAGTATTACACTTAGTATTTAATATTGTTTAAATAGTGATATCTTTTCCACGTGAAATTTATATCATCGACACCATTGTGAAAGGGATAAGACAATAACTGTTCTATTAGATTAAATAGAGCAATCAGGATCAGGAACCAACTGATTACAATTGAATGAATCTTCATCTTACTTTTTCAACTACCTACTTGGTATCATTCAAAATAACTGTTAAATTGTGACTATTATATTGCTTGTTTCTTAAATTATCGAAAATGTTGAATTATTTGTTGTTAGTTAGCTTATCCTTACCTTTTTAAAGTAAGACTGTCAGAGTTTGTGTATAGCAGTTAAATTAAAATATGTTCTGTAATTATTTTAAATAAATTCAAGTTCATTTTATTTTCAATTTCGTTGCAGATTAATATTAGTTAAATAAAACTTGTAATAGTACAATATGTTAAAGCTACATTAAAACGATTTATTTATATGTATGTAAATTGCATCTCACCTTTTAAACTTTTAATTTACAATTTACAAATTTAAACCAAAAAAAAATCCACGGGGAATATTCCGCCGGGCAAAGATACGCCTGGCTAAATTCCACACTGGCCATATTCCGCCTGGCAAAATTCCGCCGGGCAAAAGTCCTAGAACCCTGTCAGCACCTTTTGGCAAAATTCTGTTGTTCTGGGAGTTGAATTCGGCCTCCACAGTGAACATTTTCTCGTCCGAAAAGACCATCTCACCAGCCTGCGTGCCATCTTTCATTGCATTCAAAAGAATCTTCTATCTGTCCAGCCTCTTCTGTTTTTGCAAGTCCGTGAGCTGTTGTATGTTGGTCATTTTGAAGGGGGACAATTTGATGTCTTCTTTGACGATGGTTCTCACACTTCTTTCGTCGATATCCATACTCTTAACCATCTTTCTCATGCTTCGCTTGGGGCTCCTCTTTATCCGCTCCCTAATGGCTTTGACTTTGGTTGGAGTGCGAGGTCGTCCACACCTGGGTCGATTGCCTGTTGTCTCCAGTTCTTGGTAGCGTTTAACAGCATCCCTAAAGCCCGTATTACACTGTGGCGCTCGCCATGGCGGCCGCCACAATTTTGTTATTTTTCTCTCTAACTCCGCCCCTTTTCTCTCTAATAGCGAAAAATGTCTTGGCGAGCACCACGGAATTGTGATATCGCTCACTGCGCGATAGAACTAACACCGCCACCGTTTTAGAGGTAATGAAATTGTCACTGAAGCCTGCTAAAGAGATTTGAAGTAGTGGAAAAAGTATTTTGTTTCATTTTAAAAGTTATTTAAGACTTTGTACGGCTACTGCACTATACAAAAAAGGAATGAACGCTTCTGTGTAGTGTCCAGTGCTGCCATACAATCAATGGAATTAAACTTTTTAATATATACGCATGGAATTGTTTCACACAACTATCAAAAAGATAATTAACTGAATATATATTCGTGATGAAATCGAATTTTATTGGTACGATTCATTTCATAGTAAATTTTTCAATTTTCCCTAAATTTCAATGCACGATCACCGCCATATCGACTCTTCTAGTGTAATAGCAATTTTGAGAATGGTGAGCGCCATATCTGTAGAGAGAGACAACACCGCTATGGCGAGAGCCACAGTGTAATACGGGCTTAACAGTCGAATTCTGTGCTTTTAACAGCTCAACAATCTCTGGCTTTGTCTTCCCCGCGAAGTGTAGCTGAATAATAGTCTCACGTTGACTCATTTTTACAAAAGACAATGTAAATTTATCAAATTTTAGACCTGGAACATTAAAGTATATGATAATAGGAAGAGAATGAGATATAAATGGATAAATTTAGTAAATAAATAACATCTTTAATTTAAAAAATAAAATTTGATCGGGACTTTCTCTGCACCCTGTAATACGAGTTTTTGCTGTACAGCAAAACCTCGTACTAGACCAGCCTCCTAGTAGAGAAACCTCCCATTAGACCAAGAAATTTTTGAAACTGTACTGGAAAAAACCTCGTACAAGACAAAGCACATTTTTGTCACCTGACAGTTATTCTAGTGTAAATATTACAAGGAATAATTATTACAATACAGTTTTAAAGATAATTCTCTGATTTGATTTATGTATTATATTTATTTATGATGATTTTAGGATAAAACATACGGCAGAATTGGTTTATGATTTAATGCTAGAGTCTGTGCTAAAAATATTGTTGTTAAAAGTTATAGAAAACTAGATACAGTGAAGACTATTATAATTTCATAAAATGTTAATTTAATTGAAAAAAATATTATATTCATTCTAATTGAAGCAAAAAAATTCATACTGTTTCTAAATGTGTTTCCCTTCAAAATTGGTATGTTAGTCACCATTAATTTGGCATTAAAGTTATCATAAACAAATAGAGCTATCGAAATATTAAAGTCGCCGCTTTACTTTTGAAGAAAACGATTTTGGTCTAGTATGAAACTAATAATGTGAGTTTCTTACTAGACCAAACTAACAATTGGAACGTAACTCTGGTCTACTACGAGGTTTTGCTGTATTCGTATCTATCTTAGGTGGAATACACCCTGTCACCCAATGATCAAATAACGAGGGTCAAATTACCAGTGGATCAAATTACCGGAGACAAATTAAGTAGCATCAATGAATTTATATGTGCGAAGCAGATTCAGATATTGAATGAGATTAGTGAAGAGGCAAGAATAATATGAATAAAACAAATGAAATAATTGTTTTGTCTTGCTCATTAGAATAATAAATTAGTATTTTCCGTAATGTTAGAATTGTGGAGCATCTCGGTCATAATTTCTCTGAATGCACTCGTCAAATTATATTCAATAGATTTCACCTCCTCATCTGTTTCAAACAATTCAAAGTCAAATACGCTTTTTTCGTCATAATTTATCAAGTCACTAAGAGGCGAAAGAGAAACTCCGATTAAAATTACCTCAACATCATTTTTCATTTGTATCTTCTTGGTATGTTTGTGCCAGCCATTGTCACCAAGCTCCCAAATATTGTTACACCTGCAAATTATAGATCGATTTTCTACAGTGAAGTACCCAGTTCCTGTCATTCTAAATGGATACACATAGATTCCTGGTTTTCGTAGGAATGTATGTGGATTACATGGATTTCCGTATATAACTTCTGCTGTCCTTATTTCTTGTTCATACTTTGTATTCCATGCCTGTAACATCATGTCATGTGAATTCACCATGGTAATACCAAAATCCTCAGTCAAGTTAACAGAAAGAAATATTCTCTCAAGCTGAACAGCCTCACTGTTTACCCCTGCTCCAAAATGTTTGGTTCGAGTTAGTTCAGGATAAATAACTTCTCTTCCGTTTGAAACATGAATCTTCAACCAAACGTCGTACAACATATGGTAGTTAGGATCTAAGGGCCACTTATCCAGTGCTTCTTTTATGAAAGTCATTTCAAGAGCATGTCCCCAAATTAAGGCTGTGGAACCCCTAGTCAACATATCGGAGCGTTTTACAAGGTTATTCCCAAAATTGGAATTATAAGCTGATGCACAGTACAAGGATTTATCTGATATAAGTATAGGTATCATTTGATTAATAAGTGAAAAGAAATCTGGTGAAACCTCCACATCTTCATCTAGAAAAATGACTACGGATGAATTTTTGTATTTCTTGGCAACAAGATCATAAACAGATCTATAAAACTGGAATAGATCACCATTGCTTATTGCATTCAATTTCTTAGAATAATCATATTTGATATCTAATAGATTCAATAAAGCAACGGTTCGATTATGGACATCACCTAAAATTACTTCTATGTTTTTCGGTCTCACACCAGGAGATCTAAGCAAACTCCTTAACGTGTGGTACAAATATGGTATTCTTGATCCTCCTGTAACTATAACTGGAATTGCATCCAATATATCTGAATTTGGAAGATCAGGTAAGTTTTTAGGATATGTAGGTTCAGGATCAAATTTATCGCACAATTTACCGACTGCATCATTACTATTACAGAACTTCAAAAGATCATTTCTAAAGTTTTCTTCAACTCCCAGGTGATTCGATACTGCCACACTTGAATCTACAGAAAGTTTGCCTCCCCGTTTCGGATTAAAAGATTCAAACAAAGTTTGGCCTCCTTTCACAAATATCCAAGCCCAATGAGTTTCTGAAGTAATGAAATCTGAGAAAATAGATCCAAATCTTTTCAGCCATATTTTAGAGCTCCTCAATCCACTGGATCCTGATCCGTTTATTTCCAAGATTACTAGTGATCCATTTTGAACTCTCTCCAAGTGCCAGGTAAAGTCCATGTGGTATCCTAAGACTTCCCATGTTTTGAACAGCTGAAAAATATAATGACAATTTATTTTTTATGTTGAATTGTTAATATAGTCAACATGATAATTGCTTCATAAAAGAGTGTTCTGACAATTGGGCCACAAGAAAATTGACCCCAAAAAAATTGAGGCTAATATAATCTTTGAAATATGCTTTAGATTCTCTTGAAAAATATTCTCAATGTTCTCTAAATAAATTCTTTCATACTCTGAAATATGCTTTATATTCTCCATTCATTAAAATGCTGTAATTTGATTCTTAAACATAATCTCATGTTTCGGTGAAATGGAAATCTTTGAAGAGTTTAAATCATGTCATATGTATCCAAAGGTAGTGTACATCGTCTGAAAAAGTTCAGTCACAGTAATATCAAGTTAATAATAATTTTGAAAGGTTATTCGTTTCATTGAACTAAGAAAAAATGTACAGTTGTGATAAAATGAGATTATGAAAATGCATTTTGTAATATTAATTTGTAAAAAATTTCATATTGAACATTGAACCGATTTTGTCAAATTCATATTAACTTTAATTCGGTTTTTATGTTTCAAAATTTTTGGCATGTCTTGGTGGGCAACGTTTTTCTAAAATACCTATATTCTTCTTTTTATTGTTTCTTATTCTAAACTACCTAAGTTCTTCTTATTTTTAAATATCTACAATTTTTTTTTATTCTGAAATGCCTACATGTGCATTTTCTATTGGTTACATCCTAACTCATTCACTACAGAGTTAGACTGTATCTAGGATGGGCCATCTCTGAACAGAACAGTAATTTCATAGAAAATAGTATTTATTCATGAAACGAATTTGTCTAATATAAAAATCATAAAGAGTGTATTTTATCTATAACGAGAACATTCTTTTCATATTAAGTATATTCTTTATCTGAAATATGTGCAAGATTCTATTTTATGCAGAAAAGATATTGTCACAATCTTAGTTACTACTGTAGCAATGGTCTTCAATTAATTTAATAGGGTAGACTCTGACAAATATTCGTAAATGATATAATTGTCTTGGGGATAATTGTCGGTCCACATCCGGAAATATCCATGACACTTATAACCTTTCAAAATTGATTCACAAGAAGTTAAGACTCCCCTTAGGACTGACTATCGTGATTGAAGAAGGAGGTACTGATTAACGTGATTCAAAAAGTTACGACTCCCCTTATGACTTACTATCGTGATTCAAGAAGGTTCCGTTATCGTGATTCAAGAAGTTAAGACTCCACTTATGACTTACTATCGTGATTCAAGAAGGTTCAATTATCGTGATTCAAGAAGTTAAGACTCCCATTAGGAATGACTATCGTGATTCAAGAAGGTACTGTTTAATCGTGATTCAAGAAGGTACTGATTATCGTGATTCAAGAAGGTACTGATTATCGTGATGCAAGAAGGTACTGATTATCGTGATTCAAGAAGGTAAAACTCACCTTTGTAAACTTCACATCTCCAGTTTGTGGATTGAGAACACACATGTAGACTCCTTCCAACCGAGGTGTTTCTATTTTCGGACGAAATTCTCTCTTCATGAACTGAAATTACAAATCTAAATTAATTTTCTGTTAGAGTTTGATGGTTAAACAACAATTTAGCGCTCACATGATATCGAAAACTTACTGGAAAAGGTGACCTTCCTTTTTCAAAAGAGTTCTCCTTCTCTAAAATTATTCTTCAAAGGAAATGAAAAGGAAGTAAAAAATAATTGACTCAGAATCAGTTTTTGTATTATAAATTTCAATCATTGAATGAAGTTCCAAACCATGTTTCTAACCTGTTATTCATAGAAATCTTTAGATGCCAAAAATTCTTTGCTGAAGTTCCAGATATGCGCAGTTTCCTGAAATGAGAAATTAAAGCAAATATGAACCTGAGTCATAGAAGACGTATAATTTATCTATTCGAAAAAACATCGAAATGTCATTCAGTTGGCGTATTATAATGCATTACTGTACACTCAATTCGGTTATTATGCTTATCTGAAGTTTTTGCATTAAAATGTCAGATTAAGATACTTTGGCTTCTCACTATACTCTCATATCATTTTGCCATAATTGCACTATTTCACTAATGCGTGACGCATCACAATTAGTGGAAAATTTCAATCAAATGTCATTGATACTTTTACCTTTGAATGAAAAGATTTAAACTCAAATTGAAATCCATATTATCACAGGTTATTCAAACTCAGTGCTGAAGGTATTTTCAGGTTTCCTGCTTTCGATTAGAAAGATTTCTATTCGTCATCAGAAAAAGGGTGGAAAACCTGGACCTGACAATGAATTTTATGACCAATAGTTGTATGTTGGATACCTTTTTCTATTTAAGCTATATATCCTATAGTTTATTAATATTGATTCAAGAAGGTTGGTTGTATGTTGGTTATACAACCACAAGCCTCAAACAACGTCTCCTGGCACATACACAAAAGGGCAGCATCAGAGACCACAACCAAAATCTCCATAATAGAAAAATCAAGACCATAGACCAATATAACCAATTCTACAACCGTAATCCATCGATCAACAGACAGAAACGAACATATCATAGCCGAAGCACTCATGATAAAATCTCAAAAACCTACCATCAATAACCAACGAGGAGAGGTCCGGATACTCCAAATATTTTAGTTCTTCATTATCATTTCTAATCTTTATATCTGTTTCTTTTCTCTCTCTACTTTATTATAATACCCATTTCATGTTAAAAAACATATGTATTAGTCAGGATTTTTACCATCAAATCAATTGTTATCATTTTTAGTTTTACTCCATAAACTTTCTAGGTGACGCATCATACTTAAATAACCTACTTGCATCAGCTAAACCTCGTTATTAATTCTGACCAAAAGATTCACTCAGTCTTACATTACCTCACTAAATCCTATCTATATTAGTTATTACCTTCACTCCTCGCATTTAATGTTTTTATTTTCACCTTTTTCACCCTATTGTTTTCCATATAAATTCCATAATTCGTAACATTACATTCAATTTTTTAAATTTTTTTTGGTAACTAATAATCTTTTCCATCTCTTGTTAAGTTATACATTCCTTTTTTCTGTTTATGTTCATTTAGTCTAACCATCTCTATTCCATCAGTATAAGCATTTATATTTTATTTTCTGTTCTTCTTAATTCCAGACTGTCTGTATATATTTTAAAAATGCCGAAGATGATGAAAGTCATTTATCGAAACGTTGTGAAATTTTTGATATTGTGTTTTAATCAATAAAATAGTTTCATTTAATTATAAGATGGTAATTAAAAAGTTAATCTCCTTCTGGCTGTCAAAATGCATACTGAAAATAATTTCTCAAGAAAATTTAGTTACACAGAGAAAAAAGTTTACTCATATTTAATGGGTCAACAATTTATGCTTTGAATCAATTTATTACGTGAGTTGGTTTGACTTTATTCATGTTTTCATGTGTGTCAAAACAACTATGACGTGTGTGTCACCAAACATAGTTAATTCAAATCATTTTATGGATTGAATCAACTTACTATGAGAGTTGCAGTTACATTTTGGGAGTTTGAACATATGTTAAAACAACTAGGACATAGTGTGTTGAAGTAACTCGCAAAGATTGTCAATTCAATGTATCTGGTGTATGAATTAACTTACTATGAGAGTTGACGCTACTTTTTTGAGTTTAGGTGCGAGTTAAATAAACTATAACATAGTGTGTTATAGTAACCCACAAAGACTGTTAATCCAGTGTATTCTGCAGTGTATGAATTAACTTACTATGAGAGTCGGTACTACTTTTTTGTAAGTTTAGGTGTGAGTTAAAACAACTATGACATAGTGTGATAATGTAACCCACAAAGACTGTTAATCTTATTTATCTGGTGTATAAATTAACTTACTATGAGAGTTAGTTTATGTGTGAGTTCAATCAAATGAGTAAGTGGCAACTTATGCTTTCCTCAAAGCCAATTAATCGGTTGATACTTTACAGTTCAAATCTTGTTTCAAGTGTGTTACGTGTTGAATGTGAACGCTCCTCAATACCATTTTAGTTTAAGTGCAAACAATAGCGTTATATGCACTAATCGATTATTAATTAATTCCATTAATAAATTGATAAATGTCTGCCTAATTAAGGCTCGTTTACACGAGGCTAGTTTACACGCTGCTAGCTGGCGAGTTTACAAGCTGGCGAGTGAGATAGTGATGATGACCCATACTCTTTTCAACTAGCCAACATGATGACACGAGGCGAGTTCACTAAAAGCTTGTAAACTCGCCAGCTTGTAGCGAGTAAACTAGCCTCGTGTAAACGAGCCTTAAATATTCTAAAATATTGGTGATTGATAGTTTGGTGGCTTTATATAGGTAGTTATTTGAAGAGCTGATTATCAGTATATAACTTTTATAATAATAAATTTTGATTACTGCCTTCCAGTTTGTAAACTGATATCCAAACTAATTTTCCTAAATTATTATATGTTAACTTATTTAAGCATCATACCTACCTAGCTGTTTTTTTTTCAGTGTCAATACCTTCTACATGGGGGTACGGTCAAGAGCCCCTCCGGTCAAGAGCCCTCCCGGTCATGAGCCCCCCCCGGTCATGAACCCCTTAGGTCATGAGCCCCCCCGGTCATGAGCCCCCCCGGTCACGAGCCCCCCGGTCACGAGCCCCCCGGTCATGAGTCCCACCTAGGTCATGAGCCCCCCCGGTCACGAGCCCCCCTCCCTGTTTTTTTAATTCTTATTTACCTAGTAAACAAATGAAGAATTACTTAGATAGAAATAACTGAGAGTTACTAATGTAGTTTGTTGTATCCGCTAGTTTGTTGTACTGCACACTTCATGATTGTTTAATGATCTGGCAGGGGGGTTCGGGGGCGGCACACCCCCCGATATACATATATTTTATGTCTATTCAGTAATGAACTACAAAAGTGTCAATAAGGATTAAATAGTATAGGTAAATAAGGATTTAAAAACAGGGGGGCTCATGACCGGGAGGGCTCATGACCGGGGGGGCTCTTGACCGGGAGGGCTTATGACCTATGGGGGCTCATGACCGGGGGACCATGACCGGGGGGGCTTATGACCCACACCCCTTCTACATAGGCTAGGCAGTTACTGCGCTGTCCTCAGAATAGGGTAAGTTCCAAATTATCAGGCGATTTCAAATTTTTGGTCACGTATGAAATATAGTATATAGCTACCTAATAGCTAATTAAGATAAAAGTTAATTTAATATAGTTTTTCTTACGCGACCGAAAATGTGGAGCCGTCCGATATTTCGGAACTTATCCTAGTATCTTAAGTAAAGTGGTCTGATAATCTATATATTTTAAAACTAGTTGGTGTACCTATAGGTAGGGTTACACAGCCAAATTCGGTTCTTTAATTTCTAATTGTGACCCTATTAAGAGAGTCTCAAAATCATTCTGAAATTAGTTTAGCTACATACTGAATTGTTGAACATCATAATTTAAGCTCAATTTATGATAGGTTCTATTCATTTCACGAGTGCCTTGAAGTCATGATGGTTATTAATGTTTCTGAGATAAGAGACCGCAGTTAGGTAAAGTGCCGCAATTTACCTACTTGATCCTAGTTTTCTATGACTGGGAGAACTCCATCCAAGGAGGTAGTCGGAGGAGAACACCGTCCAGGGATTTAGCAGGGAGAACTCCAACCAGAGGTGAGCCTTTTGATATATTATACTTTCTTGGTATTTAATTAAAGTCTACATTATGAGTGTATAATGAACAAAATTATGAGGATTAGCTAGAAAAATCCATTGCATTTATTAGAGCTAAATTTATACTGCATCTGAAGATTTATAATTAGTTTAACATTTTATATGAATAATTTACCTATATGAAAGAATTCTCAGTTAATAATTCTTTTCATTTCTTTATTAATATATGGTTTTCTATATTTTCTGAATCTACTTTCAGATCTTGATGAAGAATTGATGAAGTAGATCAACGTCATCAACTATCGGAGTCCTCTTCAATTCCTTTGAATGGTTCAGGAATAATTATGCTAGGTCAAAGTAAGTATTTGAAATATTAGATGATTTCTAAATATGTATTTGCAATATGATTAGCTCTTACTTTTTCATATGCTTTTAGGGATTCCAGACATGAAAAGAATATCGAAGCTGTCGCTATCTCATCACAAAAGGAAAAAGAGTAGGTGATGTTCTTGATAATGTATATGAACGATACTGTGAATTTCTATTCAATATATATTAATATACGAATCTCTTATTTCAGGAATTGGCAACCTACAGTCGTGAAAGAAAGTGATGAGAATTCAAATTAAACATCTAAATAATAAATCTAAAACTTAAATGTTTATATTTCGTTTTCAATTTGACCTTGGTAATTCTATTAGCATATTTCAATATCAGTGCCTATGAGTAAGATGAATTGCACTAAAATATGGTTTAGAAGATAAAGGCTTTATCATTAATTTATTATTCATTAAGTTATAATACAATTGCAGCATATCAAAGATTTATCAACTTTTGTAATCTAGCCTGGTTAATTAATTCATCTAGCGTACCTATTTATCACTACGTAAAGTTATTTACGTTATCTAACTACTTATTTATAAACTGACCTGATGAGATTACTTTTTCAATCTAATCTATTAATTTACAACTGACAACCATATATCAATTCATAGGATCGAAAACATTTCAAAAAGCAAGGATAGGTCTAGGTGATCAATTATTTTTTAAAATTAAAATAGTATGCATATCAGAAGCAAAAGTAGAAAATAAATGTGAACAAGTTAGATTTGGTCCTAGAAAATAAATAGTCTAATCTTATTGATACCGGGACCTAACTCGAGATTATAATTTAATAGAGTAAATATAGTGACTGAAAAAGTCTTGTAAAAAGTCTGGCTACTGCTAACCAGACCGATTTTTCAACCTACACTATAATAGTGGATATACATTTACTTAGTTTAAAAGTAGTTGATATAACCAACACGAGAAGATGATATAACCTACACGAGTAGTTGATATAACCAACACGAGTAGTTGATATAACCAACACGAGTAGTTGATATAACCAACACGAGTAGTTGATATAACCTAACCGAGTAGTTGATATAACCTACATGAGATGTTGAAATCACCTATACGAGTAGTTAATGTAACCTACTCGAGTAGTTGGTATAACCTACACGAGTAGTTGGTATAACCTACACGAGTAGTTGGTATAACCTACACGAGTAGTTGGTATAACCTAAACGAGTAGTTGGTATAACCTACACGAGTAGTTGGTATAACCTACACGAGTAGTTGGTATAACACATAGGAGTGATTGGAGAAACATACACAAGTAGTTAATGTAACCTTGTTCCGTAGTTGTTTTAACCATTACATATAATTGGTTCAACCATCACGAGAAGTTTTGACTATCACAGGTAGTTGTTGTGACCATCGGGAATTAAAAATAATCAACTCACATATGTGTTGTTTTAACCAACGTCAATTTAACTCATTTTAAATAGTACCTGCAACTCACCACGTAGGTAGGCGCACAGATAAACCATAAAATTTAGTCAAAACAAATCAAATATGATTTGATTCAACTAATCCTTTCTCTGTGTGTACATTCAGAAAACTCGAAAAGCAAAGTAAAAAATTATCCAAAGTAAAGGCTCATCTACTCTTCAATGAGACATGTTTAACTAATATTAATTAATATATTAAATATTGAAATATGAAACCAAAATGTGAAAATTTGTTACTGTCTACAGCTATTGCAGACATCATTTATTTTCTAGAAAAATTCTACTTTATATATATATATATGTAACAAAATCAAATGTGTTTTATAGTTCTCGAGTGCCTTCTTGTGTCATCTTGTTTCTATGTGTTCTACTTGATCCTGGGTGTGTCCTCTTGATCCTATACGTGTCCTATTGATCCTTGTATTTCCCCTTGGTACATTTCAATTATTGTGACAATTACCAACTACTTAGTTAATAAATTTTCATTCTGTATCACTATTTGATCACAATCTGACTATATTGGATACCACCCTGATAACTCAATGCCATGTACAGGGTGGGGCGTAAGTTTGGAAGCAATTTTTCAAACATTTATATAATTCTTAAAAATAAGTTCCTAAGTAGGTGATAGGGTTTGAACTATAGTAGAGACACTACATTATGACGTGGCAGTGTTATTTTTTACAAAAATTTAGTCAATTCAAAAATGTCAGACAAAAGAGAAGCCATTATTGCTCTACACCATGCCGGGAAGTCAGATTCCGTCATTTCAAAGACTCTCTCAATAGCGAGATCGACTGTTTGGAAGTGTGTGAAGCGTTTCAATGAGAGAGGAAACTTGACTGATCGTCCAAGAAGTGGTAGACCACACTCACAACGCACCAAACAACTGATAAAATGTGCCCGAGAGAAGATCAGGAGGAACCCGAAAAGGTCAATACGATTGTTAGCCAAAACAGCTAATGTGAGTCCCAGAACAATGAGAAGAGTTGTCAAAGAAGACCTAAAGATGTCCTCTTTCACCCTCCAAAAGAGACAGACTCTGTCAGAAGCTGTAAAGAAAAAGAGATTGGAGAGTAAGCAAAGCACTTCTGTTAACGGTATATTGGTCTAGAAAAACGAAAAGTTTGATATGTCATTTATATGTTTACTTTGAAGAGTTACAGTAATTAAATTACACATATACTTAATTATTATTATTGTATTTCATGAGTATACTATTTATCTGTAAAACGAATAACCATCTGTTGAAACCTTGACTAAATTGGATATCTGTTTTTGCCTTAAGCACACATGCATATTTATTCTCTAATGGAACAACTCCTAAAAAGGCACAAAAAACTAGCTGATATTTAGAAAGGCTGCAGAGACGATCGTAAACTGACTAAGTTTAATGTATTTGTCGGACAGTTATGGGAGAGACGTGAGCCTTAACAAGAGCTCGAAATTAGTAAATACATTTTTTGTATTATTTGATTTTAGTTAAAAACAACCTCGACACAATTTCTCTTCCGATTTCCAAATTCCCCGCACCTAGATACTTGGTGAAAGTATCCTTATAAAAGGGGGAAGTTCCCTTCATAGGGAGTTCAGTAAATATCCACGACTCCCGTAATTAGTACGAGTCAATCGTCGCCTGTACGCCGTCACTCTGTGCGAACTAAATTGTCAACATTCTGTACTCTAACATTTCTTAGTGAATATAAGTGTGTATTGAATTGCGTTTCATTACTCCTTGCCAGTAGTACTATAGAGAATTACTCAAACAAAATAAGAATTCCTAAATAGTGAATAACACCCAAGAGGGTAGTCTGATTATATACCCTAAAATATTAATGACTTAAGACAATAAGTAACCAAAAGCATTAATATATCTGGAACCTCCGGCGGGACCTTATTTTGTGAAATAAAATTCTCTATATTACTTACAGCAAGGTTTGATGTTGATGTATTATTATTATAATACAACAGTGAGTGAACAGTGCCAATAAAAAAGGTAAACACCACGACATAGCCTCGGGCAACAGGGGAACACACGGCATCGGATCGGCAGGCGCAGAAACCAGTCGACGAGGTCAAGCACCGCTACAGGTCAAAGCATAGCCTCAGGCAATACGCTGTATCACACGGCATTGGCAGGAGCAGAAACCAGTTAAGCAGGTCAAGCACCGCGTACAGGTCAAGCACCGCAAGCAACTCGCTTGGGAAGCTAAGGGAACTGGTAGTCGGCGATACAGGCGAACCCAGAAGAAGATACTGACACTTCTACACCGCCTAAAACAGTAGGTGGTTGACGATACAGGCGAACCCAGAGGAAGACACGGATACTCCTACACCGCCTACATAGTGGGAAAAGTTCGGGAACTACTGAACCAGGAAGCCGCTAGTTTTTAGCGCAATTGAAGTCTCTAACTGTGAGCAATAGTAAGCCGCTAGTTTTTAGCGCAATTGAAGCCTCTAATTGTGAGCATAGAAAGCCGCTAGCTACGTGTAGCGCAAGAAGTCTCTCAATTGTGAGCAGTAATAAGTCGCTAGTTAAGAAAAGCGCACAGTACGTTGAAGTGAACATAATAAGCCGCTGGTAAAGGGAAGCGCATTGTACGTAATACTATCAACAAGCTAACCAGGGACCACTCTTGAGAAGAAAATCTCCGCAGTACATCGAGCTACTAATCAAGAAAACAGCCATCGACGAAGGCAGGCACACTCCAGGGAACAACAGCTACAACAGTTAGACGAAGGCGTCACCAGCACTACCCAAGGAGAGAGGAGTCACGACCAACTCAAGTACAGTAGTATCAGAACAGTCAGTGAGTGAGGTACATAGACAGAGTCTCGAGAAGAGTGAGTACCTTGGAATCAAGAAGCGATCTTCAAGAATTCTTATAAATATATATATATATAGCGTGTAACCATATATACCTTTTAAAAATAATTGCTAGTGGAACCTAATAATTATTGTAGCACGTATATTTTTTCTGTTTATTTTGTTTTTACATTGCAATTATATTTGTACTAATTTCAGCGTGTATTCCGGAAAAAAAAATAACCATTCCTAATACCTAACTAACCCTTTTGAGAGTTTAGATATATTGGCGCGCTAATTAAGTAAAACACCATGTCCGCCACAGAACAGCGCTCCATCACGGTGCTGGATAACTTACCCCTTTTCTGCGGGAAGTTAACTGCTAGCGATGGAGCGGGATTAGGTAGTCGGGAAGTGGATGTGCGGTCATTCTTGCGTCACATAGATGCGCACATCCACGCAAACCGCATCACCGATGATGCGGCCAAGATTAGGCTTCTTAATAGTCGTATAGATCCTCAAAGGGGCGATGCGGCAATTCAAATGGCAAATTACGCGGGACGCCAGATCTCTTATGAAGAGGTCTGTCAGGACCTCCTGGAAATATATCCCCAGTTTGAGCGGTCGGAGTTCCGTGTAGCGGCACGCGGTCTGCTCCGTAACGACATCTCCAATCCTGAAAATGATCTGCCGAAGCTAGAAGCGCAAACCCGTGCCTTAGTAGACGCCTATCTGGGGAGAAACGATATGAGAGCCCTCCGGATTGGAGCAGGATGCTACCTACAGGATCCTCTAACGCAAGATATTGCGGTAGGTCCAGCCGCTGTTGATGGGATTGCCAGAGGAGAAATTGGAGCAGGAGATGCAGGACCAGGTAGGAATCCGATTTGTTTAGCAGATGTTTTGCAGAATATGTTGCTGCATTTGTTCATAGTGAACGGTCTACAAGAGGATGTCTACAAGCAATTGACAAGGTCATCTAAGTCTACACCGGATAAGAGATCAACGAGAATAACGGCACACGCCATAAATTGTGTCAAGAAGGCACACGCCATGACAGTGGAAACAGCCGCAAAGAAGAAGAACATGCAACCGGAAGTCCTTTACGCACTCCAAACCGAGCAAACGAGACCAGCAAGGATGGAAAAGAAATGCTACGCGTGCGGTCGACAAGGTCACTTCGCGAAGGAATGCCCCAAAGAAAAAGATTATTGCTCCTATTGCAGACTTAAGGGTCATAATACTAAAAACTGCAAGGGTCATAATACTACCATATTGTACAAACTGCGAGAAGAACGGACACCAAGACAGAAACTGTCGAAACCCGTGCAGCAGGTGTAAAAGGCGCGGACACACCAAGATTAACTGCAGGGTCAAACTTGAGAATAAACAAAAATACTCCGATAACGACTATAGGAGA
The DNA here is from genome assembly GCA_947561585.1 of Caprella mutica. NCBI lineage: Eukaryota > Metazoa > Arthropoda > Malacostraca > Amphipoda > Caprellidae > Caprella > Caprella mutica. The sequence continues at coordinate 110,916 of CANNZV010001458.1, read as the reverse complement.
GGAGATCAGGTACATCACCTGGAAGAACAATCCGAAGAAGATACACCGGATTACTACTACGAACGAAAGGAAGAAGATTCAGAATGACTAGTTAGTTTATCCAATACTACAGAGATAGAGAATAGACTTAAGATTCCCATGATAAAAGTTCAGCTTATCGGTATAAATAAGACTGAAGAACTAAGCGCCCTAGTCGATAGTGGAGCTAGCGTCTCCCTAGTAGCTGAAAATATTATAGTAAATTTAGGGGAGCAAGGGAAAATAGAAACGCAAAACAAACGGGTGTACGACGCGCAAGGAAACCTAATTCCAATAATAGGAAAGGTGGTGATGTCAATAGAAACGCTAAATGGCAAAATAAAAGGGGACTTTTTGGTCTTCAAAGAATTAAATAAGGGAAGTGTACAAGTCCTATTGGGCATGAATATCCTTAAGCATGCTATAGTAAACTTTCCTCAACAAGAATTACAGTTCATAGACAACAAATCAGTAAGTGAAAGAAATGCTGAAGAAACCGTAACCATGATCATTCAGTCCAAGAAATTATATAATAAGGTACCGGTAAACTCAAGAATAACCGTATTGGAAGAAGAGCAGGGAAAGGAAACGCTCGATAAAAACGAAGAAGAAAACGATCCAAGGATAAGAAAAGAAGCGGAAAATGATACTGGTCGACAGAGAAAGGTGAGTAACGTGAGTATACACCTGAAAGAGGAACTCACGGTAGCTAAGAATTCAGTGAACACCATTCAGGTGAAAATTGCCAATAAGAAGATCAAGGAAAACGAAGATTTAATTATTCATCACGGAGAACCGCGGTTCGGGTTATTAACCTCGAACGCAATCACGAGGGTAACTGACGGGAAAATAACGGTCAGTATAACTAACGCAAGTGATAAGGATGTAACCCTCAGCCAAGGTACAATATTGTGCCTAGCAGAAAAAGCAAAGATGAAAAATATCCACAGCATCACCGCAAATAGTTCATCAGTGAAGGAACACGAAGAACCAGAAACACTGCCACCAGTGCAGTGGGAAGATGTAACCTGTGGGGATGAAGAAATGAAAGGGAAAGTGATGACACTCCTTAATACGTATAGGCAGGTATGTTGGTTGAAAGGAGAACCGCTCGGGAATTACAGAGGACAGCCGCTTGAAATTACTCTGAAAGAAGACAGAATAATCAACAAGCCGCCATATCGGATCCCGCACGCCAGGCAAGGACCCTTAGATGTAGAAATTAAAAAATTGTTGGAACAAGGGGTTATAAGGAAGTCCTCCTCCAACTTCAATGCCCCTCTTATAATCGTACCTAAGCCCGGTGGTGGAATAAGGCCCTGTATAGATTTTAGATGTTTAAATAAGATAACGGAACCGATAACATTTCCTATTCCCAAGATAGCGGACCTCCTTAACTCGCTGCAAGAAACGAAAGTCATCTCTAATTTAGATCTAATCTCGGCATACCATCAATGCGAGATTAAGGCAGAGGATTGCCACAAAACCGCGTTCACGGTAAGAAATTCAAAGTATGAGTTCCGGAGGGTACCATTTGGGCTCTCCTCGGCACCAGGGTATTTTAGTAGGGTAATCAACGAAGTACTCTACGACATCTTAGGAACGCATGCCTTGTCATATATGGATGACATCATCATCTTTGCGGCCACCAAAGAAACCCACCTAGACAAGATCAAGACAGTGTTGGAGAAGCTACAGGAGGCCAACCTCAAAATAAAGATCACCAAATGTCGGTTCTTCACTTCATCCGTGAAGTTCTTGGGATATACGGTGGACGAACATGGACTAAGGATGGATGAGGACCGGATCAAGGCAGTCCGGAAACTACCATATCCCACGAGAAAGAAAGAATTGCAGGCTTTTCTAGGAGCCTGCAATTACTTCCGCATCTTTGTCCGCAACTTTTCAGGTATAGCTGATCCATTGTATCAACTTCTCAGAAAAGGCGTAAAATTCGAATGGGATGAAAAGAAGAAGGAGGCTGTAGATACTCTAAAGGCGAAACTGTGCAACAGCCCAATCTTAAAGATCCCGGATTTCTCTAAGGAATTCTTCATCCACACGGATGCATCCCTAGTGGGCCTGGGCTCAGCCTTGATGCAAGAAATAGACGGGGTATTACACCCATTGTCATATGTCAGTAAGTGCCTGAGTGAGACCCAAAGGAACTACTCGGCCACGAAGAGAGAGATGTTAAGTTTAATTTTCGCACTAGAGCAGTTCAGGCATCTCATCCTACACTATAAGGTGACCGTGTACACGGACCATTTACCTTTGCTAGGAATAATGAATAAAACTACTAAAGATGCTGCAATCACAAGGTGGGCTCTGCTGGTGCAAGAATACCAAATAAATCTAAAATATTTACCTGGAAAGAAGAACTTGTTCGCGGACTTTCTGTCCCGAATGGTGGACATACAAGACAATTGTGAAGAATTTCCACAGGAACTAGATGATAAGCTTGGAGAAAAAATCAATGAGGTAACTGAACAAGAACATAAGGAGGAAGAATCAGAAGAACCATTACAGTCCTATATCCCTAGAAAAGTAGATTGGACAGAAGAGGAACTCAGGAAATTGCAAACGTCAGACGCGAACTGCCAATCACTTAAAAAGAAATTAATGTCACGAACAAGTGAAAGGACCGTGAAATTAGCAAACTATCGGTTATTACGTGGAATTTTGTTTGTAGTAAGAAACATTACCAGGGGAAGCTTAGTTGACAGGTATCTAGTACCATACATTCCAGACACACTGATGCAAAGGGCTTTTAGAATAATTCATGATAGTACCACATCAGGTCATAGAGGGTATGATAGAACAATGCTCACCTTTAGGAAGAACTTTTTCAATCTTCATGAGAGTAAACTCGTACAGGAGCTAATTGATAAATGTGTACCCTGTTTACAGGCTAAAGCTTCACCAAAACCTATTCCAATTGGAATGTATCCAATTCCTAACCGACCATTTGCATCTGTAAGTACTGATATATTGGGACCATTACCAATAACAGAAAAGGGTAATAGATACATTTTAGTATTTAGAGATTTTTACACTAGATATAGTATCATAATTCCTCTACCTAATAAAGAAACAGACAGCATTATTGACGCGTTAAGAAGGGTTATAGCCCACTATGGGTCCTTCGAAGTTTTGCTAAGTGACAATGCGCAGGAGTTTGTAAGTGAGCGGGTAAAGTTGTTTTGTAAGTTCTACAACATCTCTAAGCGGGAGGTGGTACCTTACCACCCAGAGTCACAAGGTTTAGCAGAGAGGATAAACCGGGAAGTGACTAAACTTTTACGTACCTACAGTCACACCTTAGCCACTCAGGACTGGGATGAGCTACTTCCGGTTATTCAGTTGACAATCAATAATACCTACAATGCATCTTTAGGGGAATCTCCTTTCTTTGCGTTATATGGTTATGATAGTCCTACCGAAGTACTTACTCAGCCTCGTTTGGACTATAGTGAAAGTGATCTAGCTGTAAGGTTGAAACGTATAACACAGGTTAGAAATCATTGTAAGGTTCATCTGACGCAAATACAGGATAAATACACAAGTAGAATTAACTCTAAACGAAAGGAAAAGGACATAGAAGTTGGTTCGCGAGTGTATGCACGTCTTGACAAACATACCCAGATGAGAAAGTTAGACTTACCCATCTCAGGACCGTTTGTCGTGACAAACAAGAAGGGAAACCGGATTACGATTCAAGAAATTAATTCTTCTTGAACCTTTGTAATTCACCCTGACAAATTGATTGTAAAACAAACTATTTCAATGGAAACTCCTACGAGTGTCCATACTAACCAGACTAACCTTACTAACAACCAACCTAAGGATAAGAAACCTTATAACTTAAGACCTCGAAGATGAGTGAGGCATAGATAATAGTTGTAAACCTATTGTAATAATGTTTTGAATTGTATAAGTAATAATAATAAGTTATAAGAATGAATTGTAATAATAATTGACCTTCCAGTGTCGGTGAAGTGGATTGTACCGCTCTTGATGGTGGCTGGTTGCCTGGCTCTAGAAGCAGACTCACCCCCCATATCCATTCACCCCTGGCAAGGCACCGCAAGGATGGAAGGTGCGTTTTTGTTATCACCCATAAGGTTGACATTCATTTCGAGTGTCTGTGATCAACTAGTATCAAATCTACATTTCACACATACCACAATTAAAGCTCTACTTGCCTCCACAGTTTTACAGTCGGCCAAGGGTCGACAAAACTTTGTGCGTAGGCTTTCTTTTATTATATTCAGATTAGAAACTACTTACCTTGAAATAATATCTTATCTAGGGAGAAATCTAATGTGTGAAAACCTCCATGAGGAAATTAATTATAATCATAAGACACTACAAAACCAACTAAGTTTATTATGGACTAAACTTGAAGCACCAGAGCAAGCCACTAGCTCCCTTGCTCACTTCCTGGGAGCAGCTCGCCCTTCCACCAATCTGGAAAATACTACCAATCCAGAAGCCTTTCTCGGAGTTGTGGCGGGATTGGCTGTAGGGGGTATAAGTGGTACCATATTCGGATCACTCTTTGGAGGATCTGACCATACCGAAGAAATATCCACTTTGAACAATAACATAAATAAAATTAACAAAAAAATTACTATAACAAATGAACGGATTGATATACTGTCAAAATCAGTGGAGAAATCGGTTAAGGATATAAAAATAATTTTAGATAATTTGAGTAAGGTAGTGGAGGGTTCAGAGAAGTTACAAATGCTTAGTTGGAACTTTGAACAACTAAAGCAGGCTGCCGTGAACTCTTTATTACTAATAAGGATAGCAGAAAATTCACTCACATTATTACGTTCAGGAACCATCAGTTCAGATTTATTAGATATAGAGACGGTGAAGGCAGTAGTAGAGGAAGGGACTAAAATTTACCCAAATTTAGTGTTTCCCATTTCAAAGGTAAATCGTAGAACCATCCAAGATATCATTCCTTTCATAACAATTAAAAACTTAGGTTCAGATTACTTTGTATCACTAATTCCTTTATTCCATAGGAATGAATATCAACTCGTCACGTTGATGCCCCATCCAATAAAGATAGATTCGGACAAACTAGTAATAGCTAACTTAAAGGAGATATTCCTGTATGACAAGGAACACTATGTCACCACAGACATAGACAATATTCATTCTATTGACGATAAAACCCACATCTTAAGACAAAATGAACCCATATGGAGTTTTAAACATTCTTCTTGTGAATTTGAATCATTTATGATGAATACCACAAACATGATGGAATTATGCAGCTTTAGAGATTTGGGAGTCAATAATGGGATCTTGCTATCAGATTCTCACCAGAAACGACTGTTGTACGTAACAGAATCTACTCAAATAGAGTTGCAATGCCCCACAGGCCTCATTAGGGACTCTTTAGTTGGATTACATTACTTACCATTAAATTGTGACATCATGACTGATAGAGTAGAATGGCCTGCACGGTTGTCCCATGAGATTGACATTACTAAGTTAGTATCTAATACTACTAAACCCAATCCGTTTGACATTACGAACTTACCTATATTTTCAGTAAATGATTCAACTCCCTTACATAAAACGATCAAGAAGCTGATAGATGAATTACCCTCAGACGAACCTTTCGTTATTCCATTTGATGAAATGAATCTCACACTAGAGGAGGTTCACACTTACTCAATCGTAACTCAAGGAAGTTTAATCATTTTAGTACTGATAAATTTAATTCTCATTATAATATTATATGTTTTGAAATTCAGAGATCACCGCATTAAACATTCAGATGATATTGAATCAGGGAATAACTTAAATCCAAGGGATTCTTTGACAATACCGTTAAGGAGCAGTTTTCGTAGAATCCAGAACAAACTACAGAATCTAAAAAAAGAGATTAACGAAAACTCCCATAGCAGATTTAGTTCCGCTTGATCATCGATAAACGATAGACTAAGACGGAAGGGCAGGAAAGTGAGAACGAAAGTTAAAAACTCTTCCATCAAAAGAATCAGGAAACGAAACCATTCCAAGGATTCCAGATCCTCTAATAACTCAGATGATTCGGAAGCTTCGGTGAAATCGGTAGGAACTAATACCACCATGAATATTTATCCCTCACTTCCTTCAACGCTGCCCTCACCTCAGTTGCGTGATAAAATTAGAGAAATTCCCTTAAAAGCCTATAAATGAATAATATTGTAAGTTGATTCCCTGCTATCTAATGCAAATTGGCAATCATGTATGATTTAATGTAAGATTACTAACCCTAATTTCTAGTTTACATTTAAGGATGAAAATTCTATTTTATGTTGAATATATTGTTGATAATAAGACAATGGAAGTACGTTGAAGCAACAATTGTTGGTCTTACGCACCTTCGATCCGCGCTGGTCATTAGTATTTCCAATTGTCACCTAATCATATATAAGTAATTGATTCTGTATTATTATTATCTCCAAAATTCAACACCACATGGGCGCTAACTTCCGTTAGCATTGATGATGGCATTGATGGTCGAGTGGCACCAACCTATGATGGCAGGATGGTTGGGTCCATGAACACTTACCTTCCAGCCATTGGACCCTTTGGCACCCAAGGTCACATGGACTGCTGAGCAGTGTTTACAACACGACAGCCACCCCAGGTCGTGGCTACGCCCGGTGCAGCACTTGCGGGCCTACATACATACCTACACACACCATGAAGGTTGCCACACAATCCTGTGAGCCAGTTCCTCCTGTCGCTGACACGATGGGACCACCCTCACCACAGATGACCGATGACAGCTGACACGTCAACCTCTACATCAACCCATTTTCGAAATTTTTTATTTTATTTTTTCTTTTACGCTTTTTTATATTTTCACTAACATTACTTTGTGATAGATCATAGTTTACTTTTCTTTGCTTGTTTAGGCTTAGTTAAACTAGCTTTTCTGTTGAAAATTACTTTGTAATTTTCTTTTTTAAGGGGGGGATAGTGTTAACGGTATATTGGTCTAGAAAAACGAAAAGTTTGATATGTCATTTATATGTTTACTTTGAAGAGTTACAGTAATTAAATTACACATATACTTAATTATTATTATTGTATTTCATGAGTATACTATTTATCTGTAAAACGAATAACCATCTGTTGAAACCATGACTAAATTGGATATCTGTTTTTGCCTTAAGCACACATGCATATTTATTCTCTAATGGAACAACTCCTAAAAAGGCACAAAAAACTAGCTGATATTTAGAAAGGCTGCAGAGACGATCGTAAACTGACTAAGTTTAATGTATTTGTCGGACAGTTATGGGAGAGACGTGAGCCTTAACAAGAGCTCGAAATTAGTAAATACATTTTTTGTATTATTTGATTTTAGTTAAAAACAACCTCGACACAATTTCTCTTCCGATTTCCAAATTCCCCGCACCTAGATACTTGGTGAAAGTATCCTTATAAAAGGGGGAAGTTCCCTTCATAGGGAGTTCAGTAAATATCCACGACTCCCGTAATTAGTACGAGTCAATCGTCGCCTGTACGCCGTCACTCTGTGCGAACTAAATTGTCAACATTCTGTACTCTAACATTTCTTAGTGAATATAAGTGTGTATTGAATTGCGTTTCATTACTCCTTGCCAGTAGTACTATAGAGAATTACTCAAACAAAATAAGAATTCCTAAATAGTGAATAACACCCAAGAGGGTAGTCTGATTATATACCCTAAAATATTAATGACTTAAGACAATAAGTAACCAAAAGCATTAATAACTTCTGAGAGAATCGAAGTCTTGCACGGCTGGTGAAATTGTTTGGTCTGACGAAAAAATTTTCACAGTGAAAATGGCTCACAACCGGAGGAATGACAGAATAATTGGTAAAAGTGCAAAAGACATCCCACACAACCAAAAAACTGTCCACAGAACCATGAAACCTGCTTCAGTAATGGTCTGGGCCGCCGTTTAAGAAACTTGGAGATCTCCTTTAATTTTTGTGGAACAAGGCGCCAAAATCAATGCTAAATGTTATATTGAGAATATTTTGACGCCAATGTTGGAGTCAGCTAAGGATCACTTCGGTAATGACACTCTATGGACATTTCAGCAAGACGGTGCGACTTCACATACTGCAAATGTCACTCAAAACTGGTGCCATGACCATCTTCCACGGTTTTGGTCCAAAGAAATGTTGCCTCCCTGCTCCCCAGATGTTAATCCTATGGACTTTTCGGTATGGTCCATTCTTGGATCAAAGGCCTGTGGTAAATTCCATCGCAGTGTGGATGATTTAAAGCGTTCGCTCCAGAGATCTTGGAAGGAAATTTCACAAGAACAGTTGCGTGCCGCAGTAGGAGGAGTTCGGAGGAGATTTGAGGCTGTTATTAAAAACAAGGGGGGACATTTTGAATAAATTTATGATTTTTGAATTATTAAAACCCTTATGTAATAATACATAACTGTAAATTATTAAATATATTTTTCGTTGGATTATAATATGCACTTTCATTTGCTTCCAAACTTACGCCCCACCCTGTAGTTCATTCAAAATATTGTTTGAATTGTTGAAATAATTTCCCACTCTCCTCCCCTACAATTAATAAGAAAACTATGATATCTTAAAGGTCCTCTCCACTCTAAATTAAAAAAACTGGAATTGCTTTAAATTTGTAGAGCAAAGGTTATATAACAGTTAACAGAAACGAAATTTATTAAGTATTCTGTTCATAATTAATTATTTAAGAAATATTCATATTCCACTTCCACTTTTTCTAAGATTCATTAAAAGAACAAGGCTGCATTCCAACTTATCACGTTTTATCGTTAATTTAATGGTAATTACAGGTATATAGATAGGTTCATTTTTAGGTAACTAATGTTTTTTAGGGTAATGGTATTTAGATACCAGATCCAATGGATCTTTTTCTTTTCTTGAAATTCAGAGGATGGAAGAAAGAACGGAAAAATCTTAAATTACATATAATAAAACTATACAACCAAATTTGAAATGGTTTGCAGTTTTATAACCAGTAACCTTAGTTCTAATGAATAGAGTAATAACAAAAAATAGTGGAGGGACCTTTAAGGACAGAGGGATCAAAATGAAAAGTGTATTCCAAAGACATGTTGACTTCAAAGTTATGTTAAGTACATCATTGGAAAAATTTGTAAATGGGGGAGAGTGGATGGAGGAACTGGGGTATCAAAAATATTAATTTCGAGATTAAAAGTTTACATATTTAAAGGTTTTTTTATATAGTTTTTTACTCCCACCTTCATTCTTTTAATTTATGGTGAATGATTGTTTTTCGATTCCTCTCGTAGTAATATTTAGTTAATTTTGTATATAGTTCAGTAATAATTAATTAATATTAATTAATTCATACTATTACGTGATGACAGCGATGCTGTATGACTGGAAAAGAAAAAAAACTTGTATCACGATGATTCGCACGGTTCTAAATAAATTGCTTGAAAAAAAAAATTATCGAATGAACAATTGCTCAAAAACAACGATCATCTCCTTGAATGATCAAACATTTTAGTGTTTGATTTGTAGAAAGTCTGTCAATCATGTAGTGAAATCACTTTGATTAGCTTCACCTTACCGTCACTTTCTAATTAGTAATTAGTAATTACTATTCAATTTTGTCATCACTATTTACAATTAATCATTGAATTACTGTTTTTATATCTAATATACTCTTCCTGTTTTCTTAATTTTATAAAAACAGGAATTATTGCACCAGTTTTGAGTAGCACAATTTTCATCGGGCTAGATTCGGATTGTTAGGTTTTGGTAACCCGGGCTATGGGAACTGCAGATCCCAGGAGGAAGCAGTTGTAACATAGACATTCAGCATAACCTCTTCTGGTATTTGTGCCACTTGCTTTTATAAATTTTTGATTATACGAAATTTGATTATTAGAGCAATTTTTCATTCGAACAATTGTCGAAAGTCAGTTAATGATGAAGTGGATTCACTTCGATTTGCTGCACCTAACGGATATTGTTTCCAATTAGTAATCAATAACAGCTGTACTGGTTTTTCTATTAACTAAGCGATTCATCATTCGATCAATTGTTCTTTCAAGAATTAGTTGTTCGAGCAATTATTCATAAAAGCATTATTTCTCCCGAGTAATTATTCATTAGAGCAGTTATTTTCGAGCAATTCACCGGCTACCGATTTGCACGGACCATCAAAATTAGAAGATTTTCCAATTTTCAGTCTCTAATCTATCGGGACAAAAGCACAATGAACTGTTTTTTATTAGGAACTATCTTGAAGCACAGTTCGCAGTGCCAGAAATGTACAAACTCCGTTAATCTACGCAAGTACAACTTTTCTACTGTAAACATCTTGTTTCATTTATTTAAAATATTTGTGTAGATGAAAAAATAAGATACTCAGGAGTCAGGACTTTTGTCATTTCCCGGATCAAACTCTCCGATCCTAATGATTTTTTGTACTTACTTAGTTTTAAATTTTCATGTACTTACGACCATGTGCCTTTTATGATGTTCGCCTGTATTTCTATATAAATCTTTAATGCTATCTATCATAACTCACTGTGCATCATCTATCTCTTCTTCTCTATCACAGCATATATTTCCCAAGAAGATGGCCAAGGCTATCGTAATTGTCTGAGCGAAATGACAGGTCCTCATCTTCAGGGTCTGAAAAACACAAAGCAAGAAATATAAGTAAGTATATTGGCATATTCATACTATAGTTACTAAGTATAATAAACAGAATGATAAAGTATCTGTAAATTTTAAGAGTCAATAAGTACGTTTAAATCGGCTCTAGGACAACTGCCCTGCGGATAACTGCCATGTGGATAACTGCCATGCGGACAACTGCCATAGTGGACAACTGCCATAGTGGACAACTGCCATGAGGACAACTGCCATACAATATATTATTATTTTATTTTGGGTGAATTGTAATGCACTTGTAAACCTATCATTTCTTGGAATTAATTTGATGTGAAGTATATCATTTTTCACCTAAAATTTTAGTATAAAAATGTTAATTGTTTAGTAAGAAATTGTGAATGAAGAAATATTAAAATTTATACTGAAGTAATACTTGATTTCTTTCTTTGTTACAATCATTTCCTTTCACATTTTACTCCTTAAATAATCAAATGGTTGACAGAAAGATTGAAATCTATAGGTGCAAAACTTTTTTACAAACATTTCAGAATACAAAGAATAGTACAAACATAAGCTTTACAGGTTAAAATTTTCAGTGAGAGTGATTTTGCATCTTACTATTTTAGAGTTGCTTTCACACAACATTGGGCATATATAAGTTAACTAAAATGTTGATTTGTTATTAGTATTATAAAAAATTTAATAAGACATAGTTCAGTAATAATTATTCTCATATTTTGACACTTTTCAAATATTTATAAGACATTTTTCTGATCGGTGGGAGCTAGAAACAAAGAAACTATAGAAAAACAAATTCAAATTTTAAAGTTACTGAGTAAAGTGTTTTGTTAACATAGAAGTAAGATAAATACTACTTCAGTTTCTAATCCTGAATCTAGCTGAAAAGTTTGTTTTTACAAATAAAAAATATTAATTAACCCAATGAAAATTCTTAAACAGTATAATGCAAAATCACACTCACTGGAAATTTTAACCTGTAAAGCTGCTGTTTGTACTATTCTTTGTATTATGAAACGTTCGAAAAGAAAGTTTTGCATCTATAGATTTTCCACTTCTTGTCAACCATTTTATTGTTTAAGGAGCTAAATGGGTTAAATGGATTAAATATTATTTAAAAAAGAAATGAATTTAGTATACTTCAACTTCAAATTCTGAATCTACCGTCAATATTAATTTTTATACTTCTTTATGCACAATTTCAGACTACGATTAATATTATACTTAATTTTTAGGTTAAGATAATAATATACTTCACATCAAATTAATTCAATGAAAGGTTAAGTTTTCAAGTCTATTACAATTCACCCAATATAAAATTATAATATATTGCATGGCAGTTGTCCGCATGGCAGTTTGTCGCATGGCAGTTGTCCGCATGGCAGTTGTCCGCATGGCAGTTGTCCGTACCGGTACCGTTTAAATCATGCTCTAGGGTGCAATAGCTTATTACATGAATTTATTCTTAACGGAATATGCTAAAATAAATGATATTTTTTAATAACTTATTTCAGAATTCTAGTATTTCTGATTTTCAATGTATTTACTGAGTTTTTGAACATTATAATTGTAGAAAAATCAGTTTAAAAAAATGGAGATATAAGAAATGGCTCTCTCCTATAATAACTTTGTGCCACGTAACCTTAATGGAAACAAATACATGCAAAACCATAACAATATATCGGGGTTCGAAACTGTAATACAAGGGTTCCCAACATTTACCAGCTATTGTACACCTTAAGCATTTTATAATTTTTCTTGGACCCCATAGAATCAGGATCAATCAATGGAATCTCGCCTTAAGATCCGCACCGTTTTCTTTTATCTCCCTTATGGTGTTATCCTCCTCCATCATCTCGTGTTCTAAATCCCTATCCATGAACACCGTCTACTCCATCTTCTCGCCTTTCACATCCCTCTCCATTACCACTGTCCAATCCTCCATCTTCTCGCCTTTCACATCCTTACCATCCACCACCAACACCCATCATCGAACCTACATCCGCTTATAACACCACAGGCAGTCTCACATTCATTTCTAACTACTAATCGTCTCAATAATCATACCATCTCAAACCACTGTTGACCCCGTACACCCCTGCCTAATACCACTTCTAACCTCCATCTTTCCCATCTTTGCCCCTCCTCCTCATTTCAGTTCAATCACCCTCATACATCCTCACTATCACCGCAATCTTCCTCTGATCACACTTATAATATTTCAATTTCTCAATCAAAGCCTGCCTATCCACACTATCAATCACTAGCTTCTCTTTCATTCTACATTAACTCTCCACGCAATAACCCCAAATTCCCTTCTCCTCCCTTACTTGAACATCGCTTGCAAACACACCATTCTCATACGACGCAATATCTGTATTCTGTACTACCATTCTATTTTTCATCACACCCATAAAGACCGTATATCTCACATTTAATGGTCAATGGGTCTATGTTGAGGCGCAAAAGTTCTCCTTAATTTGGGAATCATGACAGTTTTCGATTTCTTTCATCCATCACCAATCACTCCACTATCCATCTTCTCAATATATATATAGTCACCATTCACGCCACACACAAAAAATCCCAAAATCTAACCAAATGGTTCCTTCATACAATTCATTTGAATACGTTTTGTTATAAATGACCTTGACCCTTGACCTGATCGTTCTTAATATCCAATAAACTGGTTCCTGCATATTGATCACTCTTCCCACCAAATTTCAATCAATTTGGTTGAATACTTTTTGAGTTATGCGAATAACAAGATTACAAATAAATAAAAGCCGACAAAAACGTATGCTTCCACAATTTGCGAAGGTAATAAGACCGGGGTAGAACACAAATAATTTTAGTATTGTTACTCCTTAAAAAAACATTTCATTTTCTTTGAGTGATAATGAAAGAAAATTGTTTTGAGATTTCTTCTAAGCAGTGTTCCAGTGTTCGTTGCCAGAATTAGTTGATGCTCTGTGATTAAAGTTCAAAGTAATGAATGCATTGAAAGTTTAAAAATTCTAATCATAGCTTAACTCTCATTATTTGTGATTAATGTATTAGTTACTTTGATTAAATTGATTTATGTAATCATTTGAATTGTGTTACATTGTACAAACAGTAATTTTATGCTCTGTGATTTTTTTTGGTAGTAGTGTAAGGTCCCTAAGTTATTGGTTTTCAGACACGCAAGAAAAGAATATAATCATTATTGTTTAACTTCTATTCTAATTATCATGAAAAGCAATTATTATAAAAGTTAAATAATTATTATCATATAAAGATTTTTACGTGTCGGAAAATATAGAACCGTGAATGTTTAAACAACCCTGGAACAACCAGAGTGCCCGAGAGGCTTTATCCGGGGGAATTATAACTTTTTACTATTAAATATTGACTCGAATTGCAGAAAATCCAGGATTTTTTTATAATATTAAACCTTTTTGAGCAAAATCAATGCAAATAATGCAAAATATTTAATTTTTATATGGTTTTATAACATTTTATTACAATGCGTAAATCTGGATCTCTGGTGAAATCCATGCGCTGTTGCCTCACATTGTAATTCACACCAAAAATAGCTAATATTCTTATAAGTGATGTTACTAGTGTGATGAAAAATGTGACACATCACAGATTGTACTTCATCCGGGCTTCTGAGGCCCACTTTATCAAAAATAATGTAAAACAAAATAGAACAAATTTTGTTGCTCTTTTTCTCTGATAATTATAAGATGAATAAATACGTCACCGACAATGAAAGCCACAAAGTTAATGTCCCTAAAATAGAACATGTTGAATCTATCTTACCTTCAAATCTTCATTATGACTTCAATGAGCAAAAAAAACACAACGACTAATATAATTGTTTAATAAGAGAACAAAAATATCCCTCTACTGAAAGTAGAAAATTTAATCTATGTTCAATGTAGTGAATCTCCTGATGAAGTTGCCAGAGAACTGTACCTCAACAAGCTCTCAGTCGCTAACATTTTAAGAGGAAGTATAAAGAAATGCTAAATACAAGTCCATCGCGTTCTAGTTTAATTCAATTTAAAAACTAATAGAATGGTTAAAAAGTCAAAAGAAGAATTATTCCCCAGTCACCAGTCTTCTATTGCAAGAAGAAACCATTGCTATATTTGATATAAAAGTATTAATGTTTAATTCTAATATAATATTTATCACTTTTAATTTTTGGTTAATAATTTCTTATTAATTATATTATATATATAGTCACAATTGCTTCTAATAATTGTATAGTTACCGTGGAATAATCAAAACACAAAATTGTCTCCGTTTTCTATATCTACGAACTGTATCGAGACATGTCTCGCAATTATTATAGCTTTTATAAGAGTGGGTGTAATAGTAGCGGGGCCTGCCTTCATTTTCAAATCTTACAAATTTGTCGTTAAATACTCAGAATAATTTTTACATATCTACAAGCTTTCTTTTTTGGGAGGTGAAATTAGTAGACTGTGAAAAAATAAATTTAAATACAATTTTTGTTTAATATAAAGATCACACTATAAATATCTTATTCAATTTTGTATAATTTAGATTTAAGAACTAAATTTTATTCACAAAAATAAAAATAACCACTCGTTAATTCTGTACATTGAGGTTATTCTTTGGTGTATATTACTTTACATAATATATTAGAATTAAAGATTGCATCACTATTTTAAAATTGATGATAGGTATACAGTAGCTGACAGAAAGTAAATAATGTTCAGTATTCGATAAGAACTGCTCTATACCTTTTTTTGTGCTTCAATGTTGACATTTTAAAAGTTACAACCAAAATTGAACATTCTGAATCGAAAATTAAGGTGAGAAACATTAGGGTTTCTCATGTTGGCCACTTTTGCTTGTCCCGGGATTCCAGGATAAGAATAGTGTTTAACCCGGGATAAATTTTGTGCAATAATATAGGTAGTATAATAATACACGGTGTACAGACAACTGCCATGCGGACAATTGCCATGCGGATAACTGCCATGCGGCAACTACCATAGTGGACAACTGACATGCGACAAACTGTCATGCGGACAACTGCCATGCAATATATTATAATTTTATATTGGGTGAATTGTAATGCACTTGTAAACTTAACCTTTCATTGAATTAATTTGATGTGAATTATATCATTATCTTAACTTAAAAATCAATTATAATATTAATCATATAGTCCGAAATTGTGCATAAAGAAGTATAAAAATTAATATTGACAGTAGATTCAGAATTTAATGTTGAAGTATACTAAATTCATTTCTATCATATTTAACCCATTTAGCTCATTAAACAATCAAATGGTTGACAAGAAGTGGAAAGTCTATAGATGCAAAATTTTCTTTTCAAACATTTCAAAATACAAAGAATAGTACAAACACAAGCTTTACAGGTTAAAATTTCCAGTGAGTGTGATTTTGCATTTACTATTTAAGAATTTTCATTGGGTTAATTAATATTTTTTATTTGTATAAACAAAGTTTTCTGCTAGATTCAGGATTAGAAACTAAAGTAGTATTTATCTTACTTCTACGTTAACAAAACACTTTACTCAGTTACTTTAAAATTTGAATTTGTTTTTCTATAGTTTTTTTGTTTCTAGCTCCCACCGATCAGAAAAATGTCTTTTACACATTTGAAAAGTGTCTAAATATGAGAATAATTATTACCGAAATATGTTTCATTAAATTTGTTATTATGCTAATAACAAATCAACATTTTATTTAATTCATATATGCCCAGTGTTGTGAGAAAGCAACTCTAAAATAGTAAGATCCAAAACCACACTCACTGAAATTTTTTCCTGTAAAGGTCATGTTTGTACTATTATTTGTATTCTGAAATGTTTGAAAAAAGTTTTGTATCTATAGATTTCAATCTTTTTGTCAACCATTTGATTATTTAAGGCGTAAAATGTGAAAGAAAATGATTGTAACAAAGAAAGAAATCTAGTATTACTTCAATATTAATTTCAATGCTTCTTCATTCACAATTTCTTACTATACAATTAACATTTCATACTAAAATTTTAGGTTAAAATAATGATATACTTCAAATACAATTAATGCTAAGAAATATTAGGTTTAAAAGTACTTTACTATTCACCCAAAACAAAATTATAATATATTGCATGGCAGTTGTCCACAATGGCAGTTGTCCGCATGGCAGTTGTCCTAGAGCCGTTATATACATATGTTCTGATTTTGAATATTGTTTTTATTGATCTAACCGCGAAGGGTTCTGTGAATGGCATGTATGGAACAAGTGAGGTTCAGTACCTCAAATAAGGTATAAGAACCACTGTTTTAATTTAATATAGTGGTAATTAGTTATCAATTTGGGCAAAGTCTAATAATCGTTTGAATTCACTTTTAATTTAATCACTCTATTCTTCCATCGCACCTAAATGAAATGTTCAATTTGAGATTTCTTCGAAAATATATTTTTTTGATGGTCTGAACACTAAGTTGATTTTCGATCCTATGACAAAATGTATGTTCATATATATTAACATTTAAACTTATTATTTCGAAGAATGAAAACATATATATTTTCAATCCAAGGAGAGAATTCCACCAATGAAAATCCACACTGGGAAAATTCCGCCAGAGAAAATTACTAGAACCCATATTATCATGGTGAAAACTGCATATATAAATTTGATATGTACCTTATTCGAAATATTATAGAAAGTTATAGTAACAATTTGATTCAAGAGAGTTGTTATAGTTATTTTACTCATTAACCATGCTATTTGTTTAACTTTAATAACCTAATGTATTTGAAAGATAATAGATGACTAATCAATATAGTTTGTTACCTATGTGAAGAGAAAAATTTTCCGAGGTTTCATCAAATTGTAAAACACTCATTGAGATACGATTGTTACAAGATACTTTTAAGGCATAAACTCTTAGAACTGGATTTACCTCATCGTCTCTATTTTGCAAACTGGTTCTCTAAAGAATTTTTCGTTTCGTTGATGACATTTAAATTCGCGATTAAGCTCCATATTATGTGAATGGAAGAGTCAATGACTATTAGGCTGTGCAGTACGCACCAAGTAGTAATTATCCACATTTTGCTTGTTTGCGAGAACACTGTCATAACTTCAAAATAGGTATTTTTCAGGAGAGGCCTATTAGTACATGTAATGTACGTACATTTAATGGTATATCGATAGGACATTTAGCCTCTCTAGCGGTACATTTTAAAGTTACAATGATGATTTTTTTACCAAAATAATCAGCATTTTATGATTTATATGTCTATGAGGATAACTCTAAAATACATGTTTTTGTGTTTATGACGTTGTTGCTGCAAACAAGCGATTTCAACTTCAATGTTATAATGTACAAGGGTAAGTTTCCGTGTGGATTGTAATGATAGGAAACGGTCGTCTTGCGGGCCTATCTTCTACGAAAGTAATATTAATGGAGATAGTTACAATAAAAATATTTATAGGAAGAATGATTCCTGAACTGCGTGAAATATATCAAAACAGATTTTATAGGTTGTGATGGATTCAAGTGCTCCTGCGCTTAGAAGTCGAGGTATCGGCCTTGGGGATGATTCATGAGCAAAGTATACTTTTCTCTTCCAGAAAATACAGATGTTTGGAAGAGAGGATTGAAAACGAAGTTAATATACCTAAAAGAATAAAATAAAAAGAATAAGACTGTAATTAGTATTTGTAGAAAGAAATGGAGGACAGTTGATGGAAGTTAACCATATATACTTTAGAAAAAGAATTGCAGTTCCAACGTTACCAATTTTTTTATATGTAACATAACAATTGTAGGATTTAAAATCTAGTATACTACCAGATGGAGATGAATTATACCTGAGAAGTTTGTATGTATTTTTCGTCCTCGCGCAAACATTTTTTGTTTTCCGTTTTCTTAATTCACTGCAGGAAGTTCAAACAGAATATAGGTAGGAAACGTTGGTCATGTCATGCAACTTTACATTTTATTGTTCCTTCAAATTCCCTTGTATTTATTTTCATTCAGCGATGCAGTATTTGATTCAGAAACAAATGCTTATTGTTCAACACCAAATAATTAATTTAATATTGCAAAACATCATTCTTGATGACAATTGAACATTCATGTCAGTTGGGGAGGAGGAGCAAAACGCCAGTTACATCCGAGATTTATTTCTATCTTGGTAACAATAGATTGATGGTACAAAGATAAAGAGACTAAAAAAATTACATCACAATCTGAATACATCATTGTCAAGTTAAACATTAAAACATAGCTACTGCTTTATTGGCAATAAGAGATTCTTCAATCACTAAAATTACTTCATTAAAACACTAAAATAATTAAGAGATTTCTATAGGATTGTATTCGTTGAAAAGATGTTCGTATTACAGTTTTATTCCTCCATGCTAATTTCTGTGGGTCTGGAGTTAAACACACAAGCTAAGGTTACCTACATATACACAACATCAGACATAGATTTAGTTTCTCTACCAGGAACAAATTCAAAGACATAGCACATTAATATCATTCTAATTAAGCTGTTACACCATTATCTTACCTGACTAATAGTTCACTCCGGCTTCAAATAATTCCTTCCGCAACTAAATCCGGACAGGAGAGCAAACTATTTTCTGCTTCTGGTAAAGGAACCAGAGGTAAAGGAACACTTCGTTCTTTAACAAATGTACGAGACACCTAACTCTCAATCTAAAATTAAAATGCAAAAAAGTAACAAACTGAGATGCCGGTTCTACCGCACAAACACGCAAATCCATGTATGTAGACCGGCACGCATCCTACACTTATCAAGACAAAACAAAGACTAATTAATTCCTGTGTCGCCATATGAGTGACTTTGATTTTCAGGATAATCTGCCCTAAAAATCAGGATTTTCTTTAAAAAAATCAGGGTTTAGGAAAAAACTTAACAGAGATGACCTTTTTATTTATAATTCCATTAATTTCACACAATGAAACGTAACAAACTATAAACTATTGAAACCTTGCAATTATATTGTTTAAATATATATATAACTATAAGTATGTGCCTATCAAATATGTCCAATGCCATATACGAAAAATAGCAAATTGAACCGACCAATAGCGTTGCAGATGAGACTGTAGAGCGTGACGTCGCTCGCGGGAAAATCTTATACTGTTTGTTCTCTGTGAAAATTGTTAAGAGTTGATTTAACTACTGGAAATATATTTAATTTAATTAAAAATTACATTACCCCCCATACCCCCTGCCAGGCCATTAAACAATCTTGGAGTGTGAGTAAAACAAACTAGCGGATACAAAAAACTACATAACGGCTATCTTTGACCAAAATTGACCAAAGAGTGTGAAAAAACGAGTTTTTTCAAAGTTCAAAGTTCTCAATCCTTCGGTAATACAAAAAATTCAGTTACCAACCTCACAAATTTAACTTCAACTAGTATTGTCTTGCCAAAAGAACTTATTCAATTTTATTTTCGTTGTAGAATATATTTTAGAATTAGAATATTAAATAAAAAAATCTCTCTCATATCAAAAAGAGAGGGTAAAAAAGCTAAATTTTGAATTTGCGAAATGATAATACTTCTATTTTCTCAAATATAATGCCAGCCAATTCTCTATATCCGGAGCCAAGAATTGTGTCTGAATCCATGCCTCCAGAATAGATGCTAACCATTCTTCCACGCAAATTGACAAAATTTTGGTAGAAACCTAAGTGTCTACTCATCTGGGCTGATAACAAAATATTATACTACAACAAGAGATACACTACTCTCAAGAATTTCTGTTTCAAAAAGCGCCCTCTGCATTTGAAACCGGGTACTAAAGCAACGACAGAATTTGGTGGTGATAACTTGATAAAAACATTGAAAAGTATTCAGTGTTCAGGCGAAGTTATACAGGCAAAGGTCATGCTGGTTCAGCAGAAAAGTTATTCTCAAATCTCTTCATTTTTTATAAATATTGAAAGCTATTTAATTTTTATATGCAAATAAATTGACTTGTCTGATATAGATCTACGGTACTTACCTACCATATAGGTGACTACCTATTTTCCTTTCATGTTTTAATTGCACATCAAAGTTAACATAGGATATTTGGAATTAATTCAATAATCATACCAGCCACATATGACCTTAATAAATATTTAATTATTTTTAATTAGCCAACTAGGTACTGACAGAAGTGCGAAAACTTAAACTTTTCAATGTTTTGATCAACAACATAAAGAGATAATTCGAGCTTGAAATTTGACCATAACCTCAACAATATATAAGTTTGATAAACTGTACCATCGTTCACTAAGGTATGTCCCATTGTTCACCAGTGCTGTTATACAATGGGACAATTTTTTGTTTTTTATTTAATTTTTTTTTCTAGTCAACAGAATATGTGATAGCATTCGAGTTAGTTTCATTTTATAAAGGAATATCTATATTACTGATGGATTCTTTTATTTTTCATATTTTGCCCATAGTAAATGAAATATCAATCTTTCTGTGTTTTTGTCCCATTGTTGACCATCCTCCCCTACCAAGCCTTGGATTGACTGAAACAAAAGTTGAAATGAAAAGAAGTGATAACCATTATAAACTGTATGAGTGTGGTAGAATGAACCAATTAACATACAACAGTTTGAGGAAAAGAGTTCCTAATATGATCAGGAGGAAAAAGGGGGATTAATTTCATCAGAAATTTGAGGAAAGAATGAACCAATTAACATATAACAGTTTGAGGAAAAGAGTTCCTAATATTATCGGGAGGAAAAAGAGGGATGAATTTCATCAGAAATTTGAGGAAATTAATTATGATATTAGACGCACTTGGTCATTCATAAATGGGATTATAAAACCTGACTCTGAATATAAAAGAGGTTATATTAAACAACTAAATGTTCAGAAATTGCCAACGCACTCAATAACTACTTTACTAATGTTGGTGCGAATATAGCTGAATCTTTCGATGCAAATTTTGATTATTTGGAGTTTTTAAATGGCTCTTACTCTGAATCCTTCCTTTTCTTCTCTCTTGCGAGTGTTGAGGATGTGAAAAAGTACATTAGATCTCCTAGAAAATATAAAATGTTCGATAAATTATCTTCCTACTCTTGTGTTGAAGCATATTTCGACTATTGTTGAACCAGTGATATAGTAATGACAAAAGCATCTGCATTATAATAAATAGGTAAGTCTGCATTGTAGTTACTGGGTTGTTAATTTTATGGAATAGTATAGTTACTGTTCTATTGTATTTGAAGAGTATAAAATGAGAACGAAATTTAGATTTAAAAAATGAAGTAAGCTGTTTACATTTTGTGATTCTAGTAAGGTTGCTTATGCAGTCTCTTGTTATATAGCTATTTATGGAATAGGGTATAAAATTTCTTATGATTAAGAATAGAATTGCATCTATTAACACGTTCTCGATCTGTGTATTGACCCACAGTCAATACAAATTTTTAACATGCGAATAATAAATATTTGCATTATAATTCATCAATTGATCAACCTTTTAGTTGAATTTAGGTCTAGAACAGTATATTACCGAATAGAACACTTCAGAGCTTCCAACACGATGCACCACAAAGCCAGAAAATTCTTCCGCGGTGATGTCATACTAGTGGTGAAGTTACAGTCGGGTCAGAAAATATTCGTACCGTACGATAAATGTAACATTTTCCTTTATAACTTCTAAAATATCAATTCCTGAATTCCAAATTTTTGTACACTTTTAGATCTGACATCAATAATGATACACAAATAATTTCAAAGCAATTTTTTATCAATAACAAAAGTTACAGAGATTTAATTAGAAAATGGGGGGACAGAAAGTATTCATACTGTAACAAGAAAATGTATATAATATTGTTTTAGTAGTCAATTGTGAATCCTCTGTTCTCGATAACTTTCTGGAGGCGTCCAGAATAGTCTCCCACATATTTCTGACAGGTTTCCTTGTCTATTTTACTCCATTCTTCTTTTGTAATGATCTCAAGTTCTGTCAGATTACTTGGTTGCCTTTTCCTTACTCTTTTTTTCAATTCAGCCCACATATTTTTGATGGGATTGAGGTCTGATGATTGAGATGGCCATGGGAGGACATTAACACGTTCATCTACTAACCATTTGGACACAAATTTCGAGGTGTGCCTTGGATCATTGTCTTGTTGGAAGATCCAGCGACGTCCCATTCCAAGATTCCTCACACTCTGCTTCAGGTTTTCCTCCAATATATCGCGATAATCCTCTTTCTTCATTATACCATTCACTCGAACCAACGCACCAACACCTTTAGTCAAAAAGCAACCCCAAAACATCAGTGAGCCTCCACCATGCTTCACTGTAGGGATGGTATTATTTGCTTTGAAGGCTTCATTCTTTTTCCTCCAAACATACTGAGAACTAGAATGACTGAAAAGCTCTATTTTCTTCTCGTCTGACCACAAAACACTGTTCCAATAAGTGGATTCTTTAGGGGAGTATTCATATGAAAACTTGACACGAGCCTTCAAATGCATAGAACGCAGTAGAGGAGCTTTCCTAGGACGGCAGCCTCTCAAGTTATCCTTGTGCAGAATGTTACTTACAGTTGATCGACTGACACTTGTTCCAGATTGTTCCAAGATTGACCTAAGTTCATCCCTGGTCACACAAGGGTTCTTGTTGACCTCTCGAACAACTCTTCGGATACCTGTGGGGGAAACCTTTACCGGACATCCACTCCGAGGGAGATTCTCCAGGTGACCAACATCCTTTACCTTCTTAATAATATATTAACCGTGGATTTTGGTAGTTTTAGCTCCTTGGATATCTTGCCATACCCCTTTCCGTCATTGTGCATCGCTAAGACGATCTTCTTCACCTCCATACTGTGTTCTTTAGCTTTTGGCATGATTTTAGATTTATAAAAAAGACAAATTATTAAACAAAGCCAACGGTTGCAACATATGAGAGAATAACAATGACTGTATACAAAAAAAGGCTCGGTACTACACTGTAGTTCATGAGTATAACCCCTATCGCCTTCGTAGAGTCTTAAAAATATTGAATTTCAATTAAATATGTTATTTTTTCGTGCCGTATGAATACTTTCTTTCCCCCCATTTTCTAATTAAATCTCTGTAACTTTTGTTAATGATAAAAATTTGCTTTGAAATTTTTAGTGTATCATTATCGATGTCAGATCTAAAATTGTACAAAAATTTGGAATTCAGGAATTGATATTTTAGAAGTTATAAAGGAAAATGTTACATTTATCGTACGGTACGAATATTTTCTGACCCGACTGTATACGCGGGAAAGTGTAACACAGTAACCTCTGAAAATATTGGTGCGCATTTAGTGAAATATTTGATAGATATTTTGGAAGACATATGTGATGTAACTGATGTGATATTTCTTAGTTCTATTTTGAATAAAATTAGTAGTAAAAGTCATCTGCACTCGGTAGAGTGCATTCATTCACCGCCGATTATAAATGACCTTGACCTCAACCTTTGAACCGTTCGCTCCCAAAATCTAATTAACTGGTTACATGATAATGACAAATGTCCCACCAAGTTTCGTGCAATATGGTTCAATAGTTTTTGAGTTAGTGAGTAATAAATGACCTTGACCTTTGAACGAATCGCTCCCAAAATTCTACGAGATGGTTTCTGGATCCTACCAAGTTTCAGGCAATTTTATTAAATAATTTATTAGTTGTTGAGTTATAAATGGCTTTGACTTTGACCCGCTCGCTTATAGAATATAACTTAATGGTTCTTGTATATTGACCATGACCAATCGTGCATACGTTCATGCATACGTTCAATACGTTTTGAGTTATGAATGACCTTGGCCTTCAACCAGATCGCTCCCAAAATTCTTCCAGATGATTACTGGATGATACGACACCATCGAAATACAAAAATTCGATTCGACTCCTCGATTTAAAATCCTATTTTTTGGTGTTTGAAAAGAGATGGCTGTCACGAAACACGACTCTCTTGGAAATTCACGAATAGGATTCGATGCGAATCCTCAAATGGAATACAATAATTCGATGCAACTCCCCGATCTTAAAACATTCTTACATATAATAAAGCGACAACTAAATCGTAGTTTAGGTTTTATTTTAAAATGTAGTTTATTCTAAATCGTAGTTTTGGTTTTATGTATAAATTTCATATCCTAACCTAATCATATCATAAACCTAACCAAGCTATTACCTTGTGATATTTTGCATGGATTCGTGTTTCGCAACTGGGGGTATAAAGGATGTCTTTTAAATTCATCGATATGACTCCTCGCATGGTAATTAAATCGTATCTCTTCAGTATTCCTATCGGAAGAAATTCAGGGGAGTCGCTTTTATTTAGAGACGACGTTTCCTCTTAATTCAATTTCCTCTTAATTTGATGGCTGCTGGATGAGGATTGTTGGGGTAGAATTGCAGTATTGACGTCACCAGATCACTGTTAGACGAGTCGCAGGAAGACAGAGCAGACTTAGAGCTGTAGGAGATCAGGGAGAAGCTGTGGGAGTTGAAGTAGGGTTGAAGAGAGGTGCACGTGGTGTGGGTGTCTGAAAAATCTGAAAATAAATCTACATTTTCGATAATTTAAGAAGCAAACTATATAATCGTTATAATTTAACAGAGATTATGAATGGTATTATGCAACTTGAAAAAGTAGGATGAAGATTCATTAAATTGTAAAAAGTTGGTTCCTGAAGTTTGTTCTATAACATCTATTGTCTTATCCCATTCACAATGGCGTCGATAATATTAAGTTCACGTGGAAAAGATATTATTAGTAAAAAAAAATTACTTTATGTAAGACTGAAAACTATGAAATCATTGAACATATTAATGAACATATTGTCTTATCTCGTCACTAAGTAATGTACAGGTGAAGAAAACCGTAAGTAAATTGCAAACAACAGTTAAGATTGCTAAATTATAGTATAATAAAAATAACAAACCATATATTATCCTTTTAAACAAAACTACTGTCAAAATATATAGGAAGAGTCAAATTTAAAAGATGTTTTGCAATTATTTTAAGTAAAATCAAACTCATTTTATTTCCAATTTCGTGGCTATTTTACATTGGTTAAGTAAAACTTGTGTTAAATATGTGTTACATATGTTAAAGTTACATTAAAACGTTTTATATTTATGTAAGTTGCATCTCAAATTTTATACTTATAATTTACATTTTACCAATTTAAACCCAGGAATATATAATCCACGGGGAACATTCCGCCGGGCAAAAATCCGGCTGGCTAAATTACACACTGGAAAATTCTGCCGTGCAAAATTCCTGTCACCACATTCGGAACGTTAAACATGTGTGTGTATTTTACCTGCTACCATAGGCTTAAAGCTTAGTTGTGCTCGAACAGTGTTTGTGATCTCTTAAATTCGGGTTTTAATTCAAGCCTAGATTTTCTCGTTTGCAGATAAGTGTTTTATTATTACTTTTCTTTTAGTTCTATAGGATATGCAATTTTAGCCACTTTTGCCCGTTATTATAGATTTAAAAAAAAAAACCTATCTTGAATACAGGCCTTGCTGATAGTTTTTAAGTGAGCCGTTTAACTACTGACTGGTTAGTTATAGGCAATATGCCTATGGTCTCTTTTCAAATAATTTAATATCGTGAAATCTTCTGTGATTCAGAGATATATAGATAAGGGAATTTCGATAACCCCTTGCTAGGATTGAAGACAAACCCTATGAATTCATGACTATAGTAAATCTAGTTAGTTAGTTCAAAAGCCGGTATTGCGAAACCGTGCTTTCACTGGAAATATCAAATATACGCTTATTATGGAGATGGTGATTTGGGTTCAATGAAGTGAGTTAGCCTGTTTGAAGTTACACTGTATTTGTTTATCTTAGGAGTACATTACACATTTTATTATTTTATGACTCATTTCAGATCTATGAGTTTCTAATATATTTTTTTAGCTAATTTAGAATGCAACAACGCCATATTGTGTATAACTTTTAACTTACTTAAAATTTTCGTCCCAAATTTATGGTGACTAGTTCTTAGCAGTTAACTATTTACTAGCTATAGCTATGCCTATAGTGTCTCTTTCCAAATAATTCCACATTGTGAAATTCTTCTCTATTAAAAGAAAAACTATAGACAGTGGAATTTCGATAACCCCCTGCTAGGATCGATGACAAAACCCTATGAATTCGTGACTATGGTACATCTAGTTAGTTAGTTCAAAGCCGGGAATTCGTGATCATGCTTAAACTGGTTATATCAAAAATACGCTATATCGAGTTAACTATTTAACTCTCTTAAAATTTTCGTCCCAAAAATGTTGGTGACTCCTAACCAGCTAACTACTAACTAGCTATAGCTACGCCTATAGAGTCTCTTTCTAAATTTCACATAGTAAAATTCTTCACTATTAAGTGAAAAACTATAGACAGGGGAATTTCGATAACCCCTTGTTAGAACTAGTTTGGTAATTCTATCCAATATTCACTATATAGGGGAGAACCGAGTGAGTTCGTACATTTTCCCTTTCAAGGCTTATAGAATCTTAACTGTTAGGGATACAAGTTTGTTTAAACTCACAATCGAATCTATAGGTATTCATCTGCTTATAACTACAAATTAAATTAGTTAAAACCTTATGGTTCAGTATGAATTCAATAAGAATTTCGTATATTGTATGGAAAATATTATGGAAGAATTGAATGCTGTGTCAATACAATTGACTAAAACCCTTTTGAGATAACAAAAAAAAATCACAAAAGGCTTCATCACCGATGTCTTCCAAACTAGATTATGGAGCGTCAATTTCCATAGTAAGCCTTCACTTTGTCACTGATGAATATGAGTATATTTTTTTTTAAATTTGTTTCTCTTTCAGTAATTCTTTTTCTAGGGTATCAGTTGTTATCATTGACCTTCTTGGATATCTACCTCTGCTGTTGCTGTTTCTAGGACGAGCCTTTGGGAATAACTGATTGTTTTCATCCCTAGTGGAATATTATTTGTATTGACTGTAAATAGATAGTGTATGAATGTTCTTCACTGTAAGAGTTCATTCCTAGTGGAATATTATTTGTACTGACTGTAAATAGATATCGTATGAATGTTCTTCACCGTAAGAGTTCATCCCTAATGGAATATTATTTGTATTGACTGTAAATAGACATTGTATGAATGTTCTTCACCGTAAGAGTTCATCCCTAGTGGAATATTATTTGTACTGACTGTAAATAGATATTGTATGAATGTTCTTCACCGTTAGAGTTCATCCCTAGTGGAATATTATTTGTATTGACTGTAAATAGATATTGTATGAATGTTCTTCACCGTAAGAGTTCATTCCTAGTGGAATATTATTTGTACTGACTGTAAATAGATATCGTATGAATGTTCTTCACCGTAAGAGTTCATCCCTAGTGGAATATTATTTGTATTGACTGTAAATAGATATCGTATGAATGTTCTTCACCGTAAGAGTTCATCCCTAGTGGAATATTATTTGTATTGACTGTAAATAGATAGTGTATGAATGTTCTTCACCGTAAGAGTTCATCCCTAATGGAATATTATTTGTATTGACTGTAAATAGACATTGTATGAATGTTCTTCACCGTAAGAGTTCATCCCTAGTGGAATATTATTTGTACTGACTGTAAATAGATATTGTATGAATGTTCTTCACCGTAAGAGTTCATCCCTAGTGGAATATTATTTGTATTGACTGTAAATAGATATTGTATGAATGTTCTTCACCGTAAGAGTTCATTCCTAGTGGAATATTATTTGTACTGACTGTAAATAGATATCGTATGAATGTTCTTCACCGTAAGAGTTCATCCCTAGTGGAATATTATTTGTATTGACTGTAAATAGATATCGTATAAATGTTCTTCACCGTAAGAGTTCATCCCTAGTGGAATATTATTTGTATTGACTGTAAATAGATAGTGTATGAATGTTCTTCACCGTAAGAGTTCATCCCTAGTGGAATATTATTTGTATTGACTGTAAATAGATATTGTATGAATGTTCTTCACCGTAAGAGTTCATCCCTAGTGGAATATTATTGGTATTGACTGTAAATAGATATAGTATGAATGTTCTTCACCGTAAGAGTTCATCCCTAGTGGAATATTATTTGTATTGACTGTAAATAGATAGTGTATGAATGTTCTTCACCGTAAGAGTTCATCCCTAGTGGAATATTATTTGTATTGATTGTAAATAGACATTGTATGAATGTTCTTCACCGTAAGAGTTCATCCCTAGTGGAATATTATTTGTATTGACTGTAAATAGACATTGTATGAATGTTCTTCACCGTAAGAGTTCATCCCTAGTGGAATATTATTTGTACTGACTGTAAATAGATATTGTATGAATGTTCTTCACCGTAAGAGTTCATCCCTAGTGGAATATTATTTGTACTGACTGTAAATAGATATTGTATGAATGTTCTTCACCGTAAGAGTTCATCCCTAGTGGAATATTATTTGTACTGACTGTAAATAGATATTGTATGAATGTTCTTCACCGTAAGAGTTCATCCCTAGTGGAATATTATTTGTACTGACTGTAAATAGATATCGTATGAATGTTCTTCACCGTAAGAGTTCATCCCTAGTGGAATATTATTTGTATTGACTGTAAATAGATATTGTATGAATGTTCTTCACCGTAAGAGTTCATCCCTAGTGGAATATTATTTGTATTGATTGTAAATAGACATTGTATGAATGTTCTTCACCGTAAGAGTTCATCCCTAGTGGAATATTATTTGTATTGACTGTAAATAGACATTGTATGAATGTTCTTCACCGTAAGAGTTCATCCCTAGTGGAATATTATTTGTACTGACTGTAAATAGATATTGTATGAATGTTCTTCACCGTAAGAGTTCATCCCTAGTGGAATATTATTTGTACTGACTGTAAATAGACATTGTATGAATGTTCTTCACCGTAAGAGTTCATCCCTAGTGAAATAATATTTGTACTGACTGTAAATAGATATTGTATGAATGTTCTTCACCGTAAGAGTTCATCCCTAGTGGAATATTATTTGTATTGACTGTAAATAGATAGTGTATGAATGTTCTTCACCGTAAGAGTTCATTCCTAGTGGAATATTATTTGTACTGACTGTAAATAGATATCGTATGAATGTTCTTCACCGTAAGAGTTCATCCCTAATGGAATATTATTTGTATTGACTGTAAATAGACATTGTATGAATGTTCTTCACCGTAAGAGTTCATCCCTAGTGGAATATTATTTGTACTGACTGTAAATAGATATTGTATGAATGTTCTTCACCGTAAGAGTTCATCCCTAGTGGAATATTATTTGTATTGACTGTAAATAGATATTGTATGAATGTTCTTCACCGTAAGAGTTCATTCCTAGTGGAATATTATTTGTACTGACTGTAAATAGATATCGTATGAATGTTCTTCACTGTAAGAGTTCATCCCTAGTGGAATATTATTTGTATTGACTGTAAATAGATATCGTATGAATGTTCTTCACCGTAAGAGTTCATCCCTAGTGGAATATTATTTGTATTGACTGTAAATAGATAGTGTATGAATGTTCTTCACCGTAAGAGTTCATCCCTAATGGAATATTATTTGTATTGACTGTAAATAGACATTGTATGAATGTTCTTCACCGTAAGAGTTCATCCCTAGTGGAATATTATTTGTACTGACTGTAAATAGATATTGTATGAATGTTCTTCACCGTAAGAGTTCATCCCTAGTGGAATATTATTTGTATTGACTGTAAATAGATATTGTATGAATGTTCTTCACCGTAAGAGTTCATTCCTAGTGGAATATTATTTGTACTGACTGTAAATAGATATCGTATGAATGTTCTTCACCGTAAGAGTTCATCCCTAGTGGAATATTATTTGTATTGACTGTAAATAGATATCGTATGAATGTTCTTCACCGTAAGAGTTCATCCCTAGTGGAATATTATTTGTATTGACTGTAAATAGATAGTGTATGAATGTTCTTCACCGTAAGAGTTCATCCCTAGTTGAATATTATTTGTATTGACTGTAAATAGATATTGTATGAATGTTCTTCACCGTAAGAGTTCATCCCTAGTGGAATATTATTGGTATTGACTGTAAATAGATATCGTATGAATGTTCTTCACCGTAAGAGTTCATCCCTAGTGGAATATTATTTGTATTGACTGTAAATAGATAGTGTATGAATGTTCTTCACCGTAAGAGTTCATCCCTAGTGGAATATTATTTGTATTGATTGTAAATAGACATTGTATGAATGTTCTTCACCGTAAGAGTTCATCCCTAGTGGAATATTATTTGTATTGACTGTAAATAGACATTGTATGAATGTTCTTCACCGTAAGAGTTCATCCCTAGTGGAATATTATTTGTACTGACTGTAAATAGATATTGTATGAATGTTCTTCACCGTAAGAGTTCATCCCTAGTGGAATATTATTTGTACTGACTGTAAATAGATATTGTATGAATGTTCTTCACCGTAAGAGTTCATCCCTAGTGGAATATTATTTGTACTGACTGTAAATAGATATTGTATGAATGTTCTTCACCGTAAGAGTTCATCCCTAGTGGAATATTATTTGTACTGACTGTAAATAGATATTGTATGAATGTTCTTCACCGTAAGAGTTCATCCCTAGTGGAATATTATTTGTATTGACTGTAAATAGATATTGTATGAATGTTCTTCACCGTAAGAGTTCATCCCTAGTGGAATATTATTTGTACTGACTGTAAATAGATATTGTATGAATGTTCTTCACCGTAAGAGTTCATCCCTAGTGGAATATTATTTGTACTGACTGTAAATAGATATTGTATGAATGTTCTTCACCTTAAGAGTTCATCCCTAGTGGAATATTATTTGTACTGACTGTAAATAGATATTGTATGAATGTTCTTCACCGTAAGAGTTCATCCCTAGTGGAATATTATTTGTATTGACTGTAAATAGATATTGTATGAATGTTCTTCACCGTAAGAGTTCATCCCTAGTGGAATATTATTTGTACTGACTGTAAATAGATATTGTATGAATGTTCTTCACCGTAAGAGTTCATCCCTAGTGGAATATTATTTGTACTGACTGTAAATAGATATTGTATGAATGTTCTTCACCGTAAGAGTTCATCCCTAGTGGAATATTATTTGTATTGACTGTAAATAGATATTGTATGAATGTTCTTCACCGTAAGAGTTCATCCCTAGTGGAATATTTATTGCTAACTAATCAATATCGGAAAAATTTCTTTATATAAATATATTATTTAAATTCTAAAATATCAGTTGAAATTTAAACTTTATTGCCATTCGACTCCAACAAGTTTTGTATTATTTTCCCAAAAAGTGACGAAAAGAAAGGTTGCCCCATAGTGTTTGTGACGCGTTCTGTAGAGGAACTGTCTAGGCCACAGTTTGAAATAGTTCGGGAGAAGCATCCAAAGTTCCTAAATACATTTTTGAAGCTCAATGAGATATAACGGACGATTAAAGTACTTTTACCTGTCCTTGTACAGAATACTGATGGAACCATGAAAATAAACAGAATTTAATTTTTCAAGAAAGTTTCATTTTTGAGTTTTGTGCCAAAATATTTCTCCATTGAACGCGTCATTTACTTCACTTATTTGTATGTTATTTTTTAGTTAATGAGGTATAAAAATTAATTTTGGAGGTGAAAAAGTTTTAAAATCTATCCTTTCGTGTCTATCAAGAGATGGAATTTTTTTCTGGTAAACACGTGGTGCCACATATGTGATATTATTCATAATGTTTTACTTTCATTAGGGCTTATCATATTATAAGAAAAAATAACGAAGAGATTTATTTATTATAATCTTATATGCTAAGTATGCAATTTAGGTACATTTTATTGCAGCTTACCCTTTAATATTTTCTGTATTGGAATTTGCGTAAAAAATGATTAGAAGGTAAACTGATGTATTTGAAAATGATTAATAATTATTATTTTAAATTGATTTTGGGAAATCAACAATATTAACAATGCAATTAACAACAATCATCAAAAATAATTTACTGAGCTCGATTTTTATTATACAGGATATTTTATAAATTTATGCAGAGACCATAATGTTCGTCAATCATGTTCGAGATTTATTGCAGAATATAATGTCCGATATTTCATATTTTCACTGCGATGCAATGTTTTTACGATTTCATTATCGTATGTTATAAAATAAAATAATAAATAAAATAGAAAAAAGACAATCTAAATAAATGAAAAAAATTTGGTTGTTAGGAAAGTTATATTATTATTTCATCAAAAACTAACAACATAGTCAGACACCCACAGTTCTCGGATAATGAGTACAATCACATGAACCAGTTTGACATTTAAAAAAAAATTGTGACCTATCTTGCCTTAGGTTAGCACCCACTTTCCGTGTACTGTGTGTGTCAATAAGTGTCAGAGTAGTGTGAGGTGAAACGTTCCACTAAATAGAGATGGCGCCACGTTAGCATGTTATCTACATATGTTCTAATATACATTGAACATGTACCCAGAGATGGGCGGGAAAGTACTTCCCAAGTACCAAGTAAAAGTACTAAGTAACAAGTAAGTACTTCAAGTACTACTTGAAGTACTTTCTAAAAAGTACTTTGAATAATTACTTAGAAGTACTTTTTACAAGTACTTGTTACTTTCCAAGTAAAAAGTACTTTGCAAAGTACATTTTTCCTTTAAGTCAAGAGATTTTAAAAGATTAGTTCTAAAATCTCTACAAAATTAATTCTTTTTCTCATCAAAACTGTATTTATAGCAACTGGATAAAAACTAGAGTTTGAAGAGGTCCAACATGTTGGAAAATTGTTTGTCAAACAGTGAAATTGAAAACTTTGTCAAACAGTAGAATCGAAAACTAAGACTGTAAGACATTGTATACTTTTATGTGACGGTGAATATTTATATATTCTGACATACAATCATGTATAGAGACTGAGTTATATTGACCAATTTAAGTACTTTGAATATAATTATTTTTGATACCTAGATATAACAACCAATATTTACCAAACACATTGACGAATTATAAGCGTGTGGACGTGTACAGTGAGTCACTGTGATGATGTACTATCAGAGAAAAGAGTCATTGTTATGATGTACTATCAGAGAAAAGAGTCACTGTGATGATGTACTATCAGAGAAAAGAGTCACTGTGATGATGTACTATCAGAGAAAAGAGTCACTGTAATGATGTACTATCAGAGAAAAGAGTCACTGTGATGATGTACTATCAGAGAAAAGAGTTACTGTGATGATGTACTATCAGAGAAAAGAGTCACTGTGATGATGTACCATCAGAGAAAAGAGTCACTTTGATGATGTACTATCATAGAAAAGAGTCACTGTGATGATGTACTATCATAGAAAAGAGTCACTGTGATGATGTACTATCAGGGAAAAGAGTCACTGGGATGATGTACTATCAGAGAAAAGAGTCACTGTGATGATGTACTATCAGAGAAAAGAGTCACTGTGATGATGTACTATCAGAGAAAAGAGTCATTATGATGATGTACTATCAGAGAAAAGAGTCATTTTGATGATGTACTATCAGAGAAAAGAGTCATTTTGATGATGTACTATCAGAAAAAAAGTCACTGAAAAAATGTACTATCAGAGTTAACAGTATAAATTATTAGTTTTTTAATTGTATAGTAAATGTACTTGGTACTTCTAAGTACTTTAATAAGTACTTGGTACTTGTACTTTGAAAGTACTTTTATATTTGAGTACTTGGGCAACTACTTCAAGTACATTGATTCACGAGTACTTGTACTTAGTACTTAAGTACTTTCGATGTACTTTTCGCCCATCTCTGCATGTACCTACGTCCTTCATTGCTGAGAAAGGGTAACTAACGTTATTCTGACCATTACGCATTTTCGTTCATTTGTTACTTATAACAGAAAGTTTAATATAGTGGTAGTTTGGTAGAACGTGTCACAGTCTGCATTTCTTTTACTCTTTCTAACCCTAATGAAGAAACAGTTTATTGTCACAAAATGAACGGTGAAGAATACCTAACTGAACGGGAATGCGTAGATACAAGGGAATAAATAACTTTACTGAAATAAGTCACTGTACGGGAATACGTAACTAAGGTATACAGAAAATACTTCTACGGAAATGCGTAATTGTACGGGAATACACAATATATCCCAATATATAACAGTAGCTACGGGAATACGTAAATATACTAGAATACGTAATTGTGCGGAAATATGGAACTGAACGAGGATACGTAACTTACCTTATATTTAGAGATACGAAGTTGATATCGATACCCTTGATAAATTTATAATTATTTTACTTTTTTACTGTTATCGATATTTTCATCCAGGTAAGTAATGTATTCCAGTACAGTTACATATTCATGTACAGTAAAAAAAACTATATTTTCATCAAAACTAAAATTATTCCAAATTCAATTAACTTTAAACAATTCAAGAAAAGTAAAATTATGTAAAATGAATTCGATACGTTTATATACGTACCGGAAGCTACATAGAATAATAGGTTTAGTCTCATTGAGGCAAACCAATACATACAACAATTGGCGTATATATGTACTAAACGTACCTAGATAGACAAACCAACCGATACAAGTTGAGGTGAGAGATACAATGAACAGACATATTACATCATCTGTTTGAACTAGAGCATCAACAGGAGGAATGAATGTTGTTGATATGTACAGTATTGGTTACTTCATAACTGAGAGCCACTTCGTAACTCGTGTGCAGTGATAGTTTTCTGTGATTAAAATCATAGAGAATTTTGGTCTTGATGGATGACTATGACAAATTTTATTCTTATTCGGATGTGGACTAAATTTTATACAAAATTGGGGTAATGAGACAAATTAAGGTAAATAGTGTTGAAAATCAATATAGCAACTCACTATTGTACAAAATTAATATATATCTCTCATGGTACTAGACATTTATGCCTAAATTTAAATCATTAATCATTTTTAATCATTATATATACCTTTGTTCAAACAAGTAAGAATTTCTTGTTTTTGTTTAATTTTTGGTGATGTCTTTTTTTGCTTTCTTTGTTTCCATTATCTTAGATAGGATTATA
The DNA here is from genome assembly GCA_947561585.1 of Caprella mutica. Lineage (NCBI taxonomy): Eukaryota > Metazoa > Arthropoda > Malacostraca > Amphipoda > Caprellidae > Caprella > Caprella mutica. The sequence continues at coordinate 75,057 of CANNZV010001458.1, read as the reverse complement.
ATTTCTGATAAGAGAAAAATAAGATTAATTCATAGAAGTTTGTTATATTTCACTAATTTTATTCCACAGGTTATTCACATGATAACAAATCCAAAAATGAATTGGTAGAAGTGAAAATGAATTGGCACAAGTGAAAGTCAATACATATTGCAGAAGTGAAAAGGAAAACTACAAGCAAAATAAATAATTACAATATAGAATATTGTTTAATGAAAATTACAGTCTCAATCCAATAGTGGGTTTTTGTAATCTTCTCCACCAGACACTACCATCTTATAAGATAATAATATACTATAGAATAATACTCTACTATAGGAAAATACTCTATTATAGAACAATACTGTATTATAGAACAATACTGTATTATAGAACAATACCGTATTATAGAACAATACTCTATTATAGAACAATACTCTATTATAGAATAATACTCAAATATAGGATAATACTCAATTATTGGTAGTATCCTATAAAGGCTGCTTCACACATCACCGATATCCGTCCGCGACGTCACCGTTCAGTGATTTCTTTTCCAGCCGGTACTGTGTGAATATGTCCGTTGAAATTATAGTAATGATATATTTTTTCACTGAGAGGAGAGTGACGGAGACGGACCGGTAACGTGCCGGACGGATCCCGGTGATGTGTGAAGTAGCCTTTATATTGGGTACTTTTCTATAATTGGATAATATTTAATAATTGGGCATTATTCTAGAATTGAGTTTATCCTATAATTGAGTAGTACCTTATAATTGAGTATTATCCTATAATTGAGTATTATCCTATAATTGAGTATTATCCTACAATTGTGTATTATCCTATAATTGAGTATTATCCTATTATTGGGTGTTATTCTATAATAGACTATTATCTTATAATATGGTATGTCTGATGGAGAAGATTGCAAAAACCCACTATTGGATTGAGGTTGTAATTTTCATTAGAAAAAATGTCTTGTCATACTTGCAATTTTCATTTTCACTTCTGCAATATTATGACTTTCAATTATGCCAATTCATTTTTCACTTGTGCCAATTCGTTTTTGACTTCTGCCATTTAATATTCACTTCTGCCAACTTCACTTGTAAAAGGTGTAGTTATACCTCAAGTAGTAACGCTTTCTATGATTTAAATAAAGAAAACTACTTCATAACTCAGGAACATTTCATAATTCAGGTACTTCATTACTCGGGTGCTTCATAAAAAAACTTCATAACTCAGGAGTTTTACTGTAATACTACCAACAAAGTAACCTCTGAAAACAACAGTAACAGTTAGGAATGAAGTGATCAGTTAACAGGAACACAGTAACTGGAAGGAATGACTTGAACACCAAGCTGTTGAAAAGGCATCAGTAACAGGACCGGACCTTGGGCTCCTATTTGTGACCTATGACAGAAGATTAACATACGAACGGCATGTGAGGAATTAACTGAGAAAATGAAAAGGAGGAGAGGACTAATGAGCATGGTTGCAGAAGCGAGATGGGGTTGGAGAAAGGAGGTTGCCAGCAATATCTATACAGCAAAGCAGCGGAGCGTCAGGGAACAGGCCAGTCCGGCTTTTGCTCCATGGATCTCCAAGATTGACCTTGAAAAAGTGGACAGTGCCCGTGGCAACAGGAATTGCCGACAACACAAGGAGTAGGAAACGGGGAAGGTGAGTCTGAAGAAGACGAGAGACGTACGAGAAGTGAAAGGGCATGGATAAAGGAGATTTTTGGGGGATGCTGATGGTAAGGGAGGTTCCGAGGAAGATGGTCCTGAATGAGAGTGTAAAGGGTGTGGAGCATCAGTAGAGAAGATGAAGGTGGGCCACTGGGCATGCATTGGAGATGCAGCACACATTGCATGATAAGGTATATATGTACATATAAAGAGAATGGATCCAACTGAGGAAAGACACACATTGGTCTACTAGTTAATGAATTTGCGAATGAGGAGAAATGTAGTAGGGACAGGTGAAACTAGATTATGGCACGAAGGTAGTAGATATAGGCAGAAGGGATTGCAACATATGGACACGAAGGAGGAGTGAGGGCTTTGCAGACTTTGTGGTGAGGAGAAGAGCAGCGATCACTTGTGCATGCGGTGCCAGGCACTGGAGGAGTGTAGGAGGATGGAGAACATTTAGGGAGCTACTGGAGGACTCGGGTACTTTGTGACTCTCAGAAGAATCCTGAGTCGGCTGAAGTGAATCAAACAGCAACATCAGCAGTAACACTGCTATAGGAAGGAATGACATGAGCAGTTAACCAGACAAAAGTAACAGGAAGGGATGACGTAAACAGGTAACAGGAACAACAGTAATACATTGTAAATAGTAAGGCATGACGTGAACAGTAGGGTGATGGAAAGTGGCAGTGGCACCAGACCAATCTTACTGTAGTTAGGTTGGGTAATGAAGAGGAGAGAAATGAGATACTGTATGTGACCAAGAGACTAAGGAATTCTACGAGATTCAGGAATGTCTACATAAATAGAGACTTGACAGCGAATGAGAGGGAGATTGATAGGAAGCCGAAGGAGAAAAGAAATGCAGAGAAGGGCGTTACATAAAAAAAGAAAGAGAAAGTTGGTTAGGATGGACGGTGTTTAGGAAAGGGAGGAGGAAGATAGAAGAAATAACAATGAAGCGATGGGTGGGGTCAGACCAAAAGTGAGGGGAAATCAGCAAAAAATTTCAGTGGAAGATGCGGGGAGGATACGGGAACAGTAGGAGGGGAGCTTTGAGAGGTTACCTGAGAGGAGCAAGAGTGAGGGGAGGTGTTCAGAGGTGCTATGTGTATAAGATTAATGAATGTGAAGGGATTAAGTATGGGAAATTGTACAGAAATATTTGATATAGTGAATGAGAACAAGCTGATGTTTCTAACTGAAACTTAGAAGAAGGTGGATGATGTTACTTGTTAGACTGGAGGGGGGAATAAGGGTGTGGCAAGGCATGAGAGAAACGCAAGACAGAAAGGGAGGAAAGGGAGCATAAAAGGAGAATGATAGTATAGATCTGGAGAAGAAAGAGTCTAATAGCAGAGACATATTGCATTTGAGGGGAAGCATTGAGAAGTTGAAAATTACAGTTGTGCTTGTACATATACCTGAAGACGGGAAATGATGTGGAGGTGGAACTGTTTAACAGGGAAATTATCAGGGAATGCTAGGCAATTGTTTGGGGGATTGTTGATGGGGAGGGAGTTTTGGAAAACAGAAATGGGATTTTGATAAACAACTTTGTAGAGGGATGCGATTTGATTTTGTTTAACTGTGATGAGAGATGTGATGGGACGGTGCACGGCGAATTGCCAGTGAGGGAATTGCCACTGGGTGAATTGCCACTGGGTGAACTGCCCATGTGGGTGAATTGCCACTGAGTGAACTGCCCATGTGGGTGAAGTGCCACCGGGTAAATTGCCTATGAGGGTGAATTACCATTAGGTGAATTGTCACTGGGTGAACAACTCTCACTGACTGCATCACTACGTACACGAGATGAAAAAAAACACACACTCGCCACGTGTGTTTAGGTGCACCCCCCTCCTAATATAAGCGTGGACCGAGAATTGGGCTCGCCGACAGTTGGGCCCAGGACAATTGGGCCCGGACAATTGGGCCAACGACAATTGGGCTCAAAGACAATTATATTATATTAACTAGGGATGCGATATTATGCGTTTTGTATAAAATTATAGTCCTGAGCATAATTAAAATAAAGAATATTCTTTATATGAAAAAATATTCTCGTTATGAATTTTTTTTATTTTTAATAGAAAATATTCTTTTCATGAATAAATACTATTATTCTCTTAAACTACTATAAGTTTTCTGTTCTGTAACAAATTTCATAGTTACAGTATCTCTATGAGTCTATATAGTGAACTCCTGTAAAGTGAATGAGTTAGGTTGTAGCCAATAGAAAGTAAGAATGTAGCTATTTTAGATGAAGAACAAAAGAAAATAATATTGTGGGTTTTTAAAGAAGGCCGTGGCCAACCAAGACCTGCTGAAATTATTAGAACATACAAGTTGAGTTAAAATTAATTCGAATTTATTGAAACCTGTTCAGTGTTCAATATAGAAGAGTTTTATAAATCAGGATAGAGATTTGATGGATAGAGATAGCACGAATAAGAACATATTGAAAGGAACTTTATCACTTTACATTTTCAAGGGTTTAACAGTATAAGGTAACATCGGCTCGTACAGTTATACAATTCACCCAGTGTCAATTTACCCAGTGACAATTCACCCAATGTCAATTTACCCAGTGGCAATTCTCCCACATGGGCAGTTCACCCGGTGGTAATTCTCCCACATGGGCAATTCACCCAGTGGCAATTCCCCCAAATGGGCAGTTCACCCAGTGGCAATTCCCCACATGGGCAGTTCACCCAGTGGCAATTCCCCCAAATGGGCAGTTCCCCCAGTGGAAATCCACCCAATGGCAATTCGCCCAGTGGGAACTCCCCTAGAACCGATGGGACTTACACGAATACATGTGGGAGAGGGGAGAGGAAAAAAGTGCTATTGATTTGGTGATGACAAAGGAGATATTGTATGGGAGATTTATGGAAATAAAAATTGATCAAGGCAGGGAGGTGGTGGTATTTTCGAACCATTGTGTGGCTGACACTTTTTATGAAAATCGGTGTGAGAGAGAAGGGCTAATTATTACAAGTTTACTGAAGAAAGAAGTGAAAAGTTTAAAGCTGGAGTCGAGGAGGAGTTGTCAGGATTGAGGGATATGAGCATAGAAGTATTGAATGGCGTTATGAAAAGTGTAGCAGAAAGAACGCTGAGATCAAAACATAGGAGAAGAGTCAAGAGGAGTGGGAAGATTGAACAGCCATGGATGAACGATTTGATAAGGGAGGAAATTAAGAAAAGAAGAAAGCTGAACAAGGAACATAGGAACTGGGGCGGAGGAGAAGGAAGGGAAGAAGCCTGGAGGAGATATGTGATGAAGAAGGAGAGAGTGGCTCAGTTGATAGCAAGGGAGATGAACCTACATGAGGAGATACTGAATAAAGAAATAAAAAGAAGCAACAGAGGAAGGATCTTTGGGGAAATATCAATGAACTGAGAGGGAAAGAAAAGAAGAGAGAGGATCTGAAGATTTATCATGTGGAGGGGAGGAGTCTGGAGGGGGATTGAGGTGAAGGAGGAGGTGTGAAATTTTTGGCAAAGCATATATAAAATGCACCCGAGCAGAATGGAGGAAGTGTGGATGGAGGAGTCCAAGGAGACGTATGAGGGGATCTAAAACTGAGGAGACAGGAGAGATAAGAGCAACAGCACGAGAATTGTACTGGACCTCTACAGAGATGTAAAGGAACTGGATGTGGATATAAACATGGAGGAGATGGAAAGAGTCATAGGAAAGTTGAAAAATAGGAAAGCGGGAGGATGAGATTGAATGAAACCGGAAATGTACAAAATATTAGTTAAAAGTGAGGTATTTTTGGAGAAAGTGGAGGGTAGTTTTAGGAGGGTGTTGGAGACGGGGGAGATGCCGGAGAGCTGGAAGAGATCGCGAACGGTTATGATCAAAGAAGAGAGAAATCCGACGGTGGGGTCGGTTTTCCCATTGCTATGACTGACATCTCATACAAGATTCTGATGGCGGTACTTAGGGATCGGATTGAGGTGCAAATAGACACGAATGGTATGAGAAAAGATGAGCAGGTGGAGTTTACTGCGGGAGGTATGATTGCAGACAATTTATTTGTTCTGCAGGAACGTGTGCATGAAACTTTCAGAAGTAGAGAGGAGTTGGTGTTGGTGACGGTAGATTTTAGAAAGACTTATGATTCGATAAATAAAGAGAGGGTGATGGATGTTTTGAAGGAGCACAGAAAGAAGGAAGTTGATAGAGTTGTTCAAGAAGCTGTATTGTGATGATAACACCAGAGTTTGGAGAAGAGGAGAATTAGGAGATGGAGGTGGAGAGTGGAAATAGGCAGGGGTGTACTGCGCCGACTGTATTGTTCCTTTAAACTGATTGAAGCGCTGAGAAGTAAGATGAGAGTAGTGCAGATGGGGGAAGTGAGGTTAAGATGCTTGTTTTAAGCAGATGATGGGCTGCTGTTGTGTAGAAGTGTGCGAGAGGCGGAGCAGGGTATATAGGAGTTGAAGAGAGTTGAGAGAGTATATGGACTGGAAGTGAATATAGAGAAGAGCCAGTGTTTGCTTTATAATATTAGAGATGAGGTGGAGGAGATCAGATGCATAGCAGTGGTTGAAGAGATTAGGTACTTGGGAGTGAATATTGTAGGTAGAAGGATAGTGCAAAACGGATGAGCAACATGACCTACTCAGTTATAGAGAAGAGTTGCCATAAAGTGCTGATAGAGAAAAATTACTGGAAGGGAGAGGTTCTTCCGCGGGTGTTGTATGGTGCGGAGGTGGTTGGACTGAGGGTGACAGAGATGGATAGTATCCAGAGGCAGGAAAACGTGGCAATGAGGAGGATGTTGGGGGCGAGCAGAGGTGTGGCGGTGGCTCGAATGAGAGGAGATGTAGGGATTATTACAGTGAGGAGCAGAGTAGCCAGAGGGAGACTGCAGTACATGAGGATAGTAGAACAGGGAGAGAATGAGATGCTGAAGAGAGTGATGGGAGTTGTTAAAAGGAGTGGAAGTGAATGGGTGGAAGAAACAAGGAAGTTTATGAATTGGGCAGTCATTCAGGAAAAGGGTAGCCAATAAATTGCTCGAAAGACAATTGCTCGAAAACTATTGCTCGAACGAACTATTGACCGAATGAACAATTGCTCGAATGAATAATTGCTCGAATTATCAATCGTTCAGATAATATAAGATATATGAAATACAGTTATTATTAATTACTAATTAGAAAAAAAGGACGATTAGGTGCAGCTATTTGAAAAGATTTCACTTCATGATGCACTGACTTTAAACAATATTATCGAATTAACAGTTCCTTAAATAATCAAATTTTGAATTATTAATAGATTAAAGTTCAAGAAGAGGAAACGTCAATCAGATAATGGCTACCGAGAAGGGAAATTTTGTAAAAAGCAAGTGGCACGAATACCAGAGGTCATGCTAAATGAGTCGGGAACCACCCTTCCCCCCTCCCTCCATCCTGGGATAGACTGTTCCCAAAGACGAGTTTCTTAAACCTAACAACCCTAACCTAGCCCCAAGAACATCTCGTCAGAACCCAGTGAAGGTATTGACAGACAAAAAAAAAACGAAAATTGAAGTACCCAAAATTGCTGCATCATTCCTGTTCAATAAAAATAAGAAAGCCAGTTTTAAAATTATTAATTCGAAACCAGGGTGGTTAAGTGCAGCTAATTGAAGTGATCCAATTTCATGACTAACTGGCTTTTATTAATTTGAATACTGAACAATTTGATCATTTGAGCAATTGGTCATTACAGTAATTGGTCATTCGAGCAATTGGTCATTAGATCAATTGCTCATTACAGCAATTGGTCATTAGAGCAATTGCCCTTTACAGCAACTGGTCATTCGAGCAATTATTTTTCGAGTAACTGTTTTTCGAGTAATTGTCTTTCGAGCAATTGTTCATTCGAACAATTGTTTTTCGAGCAATTGTTGTCGAGCAATTGTCTTTAGAGCAATTGTTTTCGAACAATTTACCTAGAACCAAGGAAAAGGAACTGAAGACTATGACGAAGGAAGCGGTGAAGAGGGAGTGGCTTATAAGGTGGTGCATCGTCAGTGGATGGAGGATATGGAGGGAAAGATCAGTTTGAGAGTCTACAGGAGGTTTAAGAGGAAGATGAAGGAGGAGGATTATGAAGGAGATATGGAGTCTAGGGTGTGGTTTGGAGCAGGGTCAAGAAGTTGGAAGCTGGGATGAAGGAGATGGGGTGTGGAGAATGTGGAATGCAGGTTGTGAGGAGCGGAGACAGAGAATGACGAGCTTTTTTTGTGGAGTGTGGTAGGCTGGAGGAGGTGAGGACCTCGGAAACAGAAAAATATGAAAAACTATAAAATAGGATAACAGAGAAAGTCCAAATAAAGAAAATTGTTGATATAACAAAATAATCCAGATACTTTTTCAAATATCCAGTGACTTTTATCTGATTATTTTAAAGGTAAAAAAATCTTAGGTCGGTCATTTTTGACGAGTGAATCTGGATTACAGAAAATCACAAATAAGCACTACAGTAAAATGAAAATAAAAATGCGGATAATTTGATAGAAAAATTTGGATAGTTAAAAATCTTAAAAAATATATGGATTAAAATATCCGGATGATTGAAAAGGGATAAGTAAATTATGTTACCATACGGTATTAATAGAAACATGTCAAAAGATTCTGTGAAACGAGATATTTTATTTAAGTTAATTTAATTTAACTTTAAACTTTTTTAAATTTAACTTTAACTTTTTTAAATTTAGCTTTAACTTTTTAAATTTAACTTCAACATTTGAATTCGTTTTTTTTTTCATATTGTATTGTATCTTTGTTATAGCTTATAGTAACAGGTTATTTTTTTTATTGATCTGAAACTAATACTAAAAATTTCTTCCATATTTAAGAGAAAAGTGATAATTATACTACCCGATGAAATTTAATAATTTTTCATTTAATTTTCTATTTTACTATATCCCTTGACGTCAGTAAACACTAACATACCATGAGTCATCTTCAGAATGTCAGATCAGCTGCCCGGCAGGCAAACTGAGCAACGTGTTCATGTTCCTGACATGTTCAGTTCAAGTCAATGCATGACGTAATGTTGCTCGTATAAAAGAGAGCATGGAAGGTGAACGTTTTCAGTTGTTTTCTGAAGTTAACACAGCGTCTTACCTCTGAAAGTTCTAGAGAGTTAAATCGTGCGAAGGTGTTTTTATATATTTTAATATATGTGATATTTTATATTTAAAATGGAATATCAATCAATAAACTACTGTGGTTATTCAAGTAATCCATTATCAGTGAATCATTTAAAAGAAACATACTTATCGCAATTTGATCCAAATGTAAGTATTATGTAGTAATTAAATTTGGAAGTGGATATTAATTACCATTTTAGCAGTGGTTCTTGAAGTAGGGTGCCCGGCACCTTTTTGGGGTCTGGAATGTTTATAGGGGGTGCCTGGTTTCTATGTTACTTATAATTTCGGTTCTTGGTGTTAATATCATGCAGAACATAGGTACATGAAGTATATTTGCAATTTTTTTACATCATAGTAACCAAATATATTATATTTGTAGCTTTTCAATCTATTTCAATGCAATACAATGCTCAGGGGGTGCTTGAGAAAAGCAAGGGGTGCGCGAGAAAAAAAATTAAGAACCACTTATCTAGATGTTGGGTAAGATACGAATTATAGGACAGTTACACATATCCGATGATATAAGAATTTTTATTTATTAATTTAACTTGTTATTTAACTTGGTATCCATGATACCTTAAGACATCATGGATACCAATAATAAAATAACAAACTAAACTGTTAATTTATTTTCATATATTGATGATCGAAAATGTGCAACTGTCCGACATTTCGTAATTTTCCTTGCATTAATGATCTTTATAATGAGATGGAAAATTTGTGCATTTATATTTTATTCAATAATTTGAATATGAAATATAATTTTTTTGATATATAATATAATTATGAATTAGGTAATTATTAATTTCTTAATTGATTTTTCTTTACAAAAACCTGAGAAAGGTACAGTTTGAAAAAAATGTAAAATACGTAATATTGAAATATTTAAAAAAACATAAGTGTGAAAGTTATAGATTCCCAGATAAAAAAATATGGTGGGGCCATAGAAGATTAAGAGTCACCTTTTAATCTTCTATAGCCCCACCATAACTTCCTAACTGATGATAGGAGGACTTGATTAAAATGAATATTAATCTTTACGGTTTATTTATTATATTATTTATCCATGAAAGAATTTTACTAATAACAATTGATGAAATTGTGTAGATTTTATTTTATTTGATTAATCTTATTTATGTTTATACGAATTCTATGACAAGTAAATGCAGTCGAGTAGAACATCTACATTTTTGGACTACATTTCACATTATCAGTTTTAAATTATGTGCAAACGAACATTAATGTAGGTGCCTATTTTTTCGGTCAAATGTTCGGTAACTAAAGGTATTAAATAAAAATTTCCAAATAAAAAATATGAAACATTTTAACCACACAAGGATTAATATTTTTAATACAACTAATTATTTTCAAATGTTTGACCAGAAATTAATGAAAATTAAATTTAAATTAAAGTTGTTAAATGCATTTATTAAAATCAACTTATTTGATCTTTAATGATAAAATAACTACATTTTAAAACAAAAAATTATTCCTCACTAAATTTATTCAATTTGAGTCATTTTTATGAGTCGTTTCATGAATTTTATTTCTCATATAATTTTCAATTTTCATAAAAACAGTTACGGTAGAAGTTTTTTGGCCAAAAATAAAAGAGGATATGAATTAGAACTCCCTGTCACTATCAAAGTTAAGGGCCGTACACACGTAGAGTATTTTAAGTCTTTTTTTATTTATTTTAGTTGGTATCCATGATACCTGCAGGTATCATGGATACCAACTAAAATAAATAACAATTATATAGTTTTTTCTCATATTCTCGTAGAGAAAGTAGGAGGAGCTCAGTAAAAAGTCTGGTGGAAAGACTTCAAAAACTCTACGTGTGTACGGCCTTTTAGAGTACAGATTCTTTCCTCAATGACAGCCTATCTTACTCGTGCTCAGTGCTAGAATTAAATAATATGTACCTGTATACTTTCATTCAATGGCATTCCTTATCTCCTTCTATAACAGTGCTGTGATTGACTCACATACCTATGTAATATGCTCTCTAAAAATACACGTGGTAACTTAAATAGGGTACACTTTATATCTTCAACGAAAGGAGGGTAACTACCTATTCATTTAAATTTTTAAAAAATTTTTTTAAAGATAATATTTTTCCATTGAAAACAAGAAAAATAATAATTTAACTAAATTAATTCTATAAATAGATATTTGATAAAGTTTTAAATTTTTTTTTATAAAATCCATAACAAATTGATATTTTTAAAAATTTAATTAATAAAATTGATGATGTATTTTAGTTGCAAATATTGTACCCCAACCCATTCTAATCATTGAATAACTTCAGGAAATTATTGGCTGACTTGACGCAACAAGTGGCTAACTCAACCATTTATATCCCGTACACGCTTTATGAAGTACATACACATACACATAACTTGTACATAGCAGCAGGCTATGTTCTGAACATGTTTGCAGTATCTCGTCACAACGCTTTCCACTGACATCATATGAAGCAATGGCTTACAAACGGAAATTTCTTCGTCAGTACCAGTTAGAATTGGATGCAAGGGAGGAGATTTTGGTGACAACTTACGTCTACTGTACTTAGGACCCTATAACCAGTGAATTAGGCTTCAACTGTGAATATAGTGACTATGTGTGTGTATTTGGATGATATTGTGTTGGTTTAAATGTTATAGTTGTGCTTAGATAGTTATTGGAGTTTACTAAAATGTTTCTTAAACCTGAATTACGGCCCGTGAAGATTATGATTGTTTCTGCGTTAGAATCATACTAAATTTATACATCTCGAAATTATTTAGATATCGATGTTAGAAAAGGTTAAGTGTCGTAACTAAATATGAAACAAATCTAAAATGATATAACATTAGAAAAATTAAAATTTGTTTGCATGATGAGATATTCTTCCAGTTTTGAAGAATACAAGGAGAAAACAATTTCTGATTTCCATTTCCGTTGACACGTTTCTCTTCTAAAAATAAACATTTCAATAATTTAAACGAAATGCATTGTGAATTTCCAGTTCATTTAATAGTACAAATTATTCATGCAGTATAGGGTCTTCTTAATGGGTGTAGGTCATAAGCCCCCCCCCCCTGGTCATGAGCCCTCCTGGGACATAAGCCTAGGGGGGTCACGAACCCCCTCCTGTTTTTAATCCTTATTTACCTAGTTAAACAAATGGAGAGCTACTTAGATGGGTATGACTGAGAGTAACTACCTAAGTAGGTATAACTTAGAGTAACTTCCTAGGTATAACTGTATTAGTCCGACACTTTTGTAGTTTATTACTGATTTAACATAAGTTATATGTCAACCCCCCCCCCCCCCCTCCCTTGCCCAACCCCCCTGCCAAGTCATTAACAATCATGATGTGTGCAGTACAACAAACTAGCCAATACAACATACTACATGTTTGTTGAGAGATTGTATAAAACTAATTAATTAATATTGTCCCTGGGGGCTCATGACCGGGGGGGGGGGGGGGCTCAGTCCGGGGAGGTAGGGGGCTCCAGACCGTACCCCCTTCTTAATAGTCCAATAACCATAAAAACGCAATGTAGTTTGTTTCATCTGCTAGTTTGTTGTACAGCACAGTTCATGATAATTTAATTACCTGGCAGGAGAGTTCGGGGCCACACAGTTCCCGATATAAATGTATTTGAAGTTAAATCAGAAATAAAACTACTAAAGTGTCGGACCAATGAATAGTAACTATGCAGTATGTCAATACCTAATATTTCTGGCTATTTTGATCCGTCCAAAGTTAAATAATGTAGTTTAAATAGTACAAATATTATTTCTTATATTTTCAAGTTGCTAAGTTATCATTCTGGAGATGATTAAATATGTCTAATTTTTTGTTTTTATGAATCCGTTTCTCCATTTTCAGAATTAAAAAGTGTTTTTCAAGTTGACTAGAAAAACTAATTAATTACTTTTTTATCTTTTCAGTCAACCCCATCCCGTGACTTCGATGAAATACATACCGACACGAGCGATGGTTCATTGTTCAACAACTACCACTCCTCTGATACCAGTCATGAAGATTTATTGCTGCCGCCGATTGATACTTCATCTCCGTATCAATCAGGAACAGTGTATTCAACTGAGCACCAATCAGAATTGATTAATTATTCTCAGTACCAATCAGGAACAGTGTATCCAACTGAGCACCAATCAGGATTAATGAATTCATCTCAGTACCAATCAGGATTATCGTATCTAACTGAGCACCTATCAGAATCCTTGTTTCCAAGTGAATCTTACAATCTTACTAGTCCAAGTGACGGGATGAAAAGGAAAAGGAAACCAAAAATGAGTAAACTGGAAATGACTAAGGATCAGTGGGCAGAATATCAAAGACAAAATGTAAGTATAGACTTGTAGAGTAAAAGTGAATGTACACACAATGAATGTGTCTAAATCAATAGGAAAGTTTATCTATTATTAGGTGTTTCATCACTAAAATACCGCAATATTCACTCCAAAATTAAAAGAGTGTTCTGTTATGTTATCAGAGTTGCTTTAGTAGAAATTAGTATCGCCTTTTTAGAACCGCAGTTTTTTTAAATTTTAATTATAATAAATCTGAAGCATTGCAATAAAAATATACGCTTTTGTACCTCTTTTGAAATGAAGAAACTCTTTAAATATCTTTCTATTTGATATCAGCTAAAAGTTATTCATGAACAGATAATACATGATTTTCATTTCCTTGAAGAAGTCATTAGTCACCTATGACAGGAACACTAACTTATTTCTATATCATCATTCATGTTGCTTTAAGACTTAACTTAACACAAGAAACAAAAAATCAAAATATAGAAATACTTTAATAATGATTTAGTTTTCTAGACCTATTAAAGATTCAGTTAGGAAGACAGAGTGTGTCGGTTTCATTAATTTTCATTTATCTACTTCACTTTTCAGAGTAGGATGAGGATGCAGAACAAGAGGGACAGGGACAAGCTGAGAAAACGAACTGCTGATTCCAGTGACCCAAACAATCTCTTCAAACACTAATGGACCATCTTGAGAAACTATCGCACCTGTCGGAATTAGGGACCTGTTCGTGGACCTTTTCCTATGCTCAAAAATATACCTAGATAATAAGATCCTTATACAGTAAAACTCCTGAGTTATGAATTTTTTTTTATGAAGCACCCGAGTAATGAAGGACCTGAATTATGAAATGCACCTCAGTTATGAAGTAGTTTTCTTTGTTTAAATCATAGAGAACTATAATTCTTGAGGTATAACTATACCTTTTCCAAGTCAAGTTGACAGAAGTGAATAATGAATTGGTAGAATTTAAAAATGAATTGGCACAAGTGAAAGTCATATTGCAGAAGTAAAAATTAAAAATGCAAGTATGACAAGCAATTACAGATAATACTTTATTATAGAATGATACTTATTAGAGGATAATACTCTATTATAGAATAATACTTATTATAGGATAATACTCTATTATAGAATGATACTTATAAGAGGATAATACTCTATTATAGAATGATACTTATTATAGGGTAATAGCCCATTATAGGATGATACTCAAATATAGGATAGGTACCACCTATAATTGTGTTTTATCCTATAATGGAGTATTAACTATGAAAATATAAATCAGGAAGGCAAAGATTTACTATATCAGATTAGGTTATCAATAAATCGGATACATTGAGTATAAACTGTGTTTTCTTTATTGTTTGAGGTTTAAATGATGTGTATTTTTGTTAATGATTTCAATTTAGGCAGAAATGATTACTACCTTGTTATATATTAATTTTTGTACAATAATGAGTTGCTATATTTATTTCCCACAACATTAACCAAATATTTGTTTAATTACCTCAATTTTGTATAAAATATTAGTGCACATCCATATAAGAATTATACCATAGTTATCCCTCTATGACAAAAATTCTCTATGATTTTAATCACAGAAAACTCTCACTGCACACGAATTATGAAGTGGCTCTGAGTTATGAAGTAAACATTACTTCATAACTCAGGAGTTTCACTGTACCAAATAAAATATATACTTAATTGTATTGCCTTTTTGTTATTTAACTTATAAAGTGTTCTTAATATTTTTTGTTCAGTTTGGTTGAAAATTTCAATGATATTTTATTTATTATATACTTTTTTTTAATATTTTTTATTTGGATATAATGATGTGATACATAATGTATTTTTCTTATATTCAGGTAGAATTAATTCTATGGTAATTTCCATAATTCCATAATTTATTTACCTATCCATCCAGATTCTCATCAAGTCAATAAAGTTTTGCATTCACAGATAATAAACCAAACAGTCAACTTATCAGTCAATTCCCTTCAAACAGTATTTTTTATACCTCTATAATTGATATCACTGTACCATTTATTAAGGATTTCTGATCATGTAATTTTAGATGATATGTATGTAAGAACCAGATAAAAATTCATTGTGGGGCCATCGAAGAATATGAAGGGACCCCTTTTAATTTTCTTGTCCTAACTCATCTATAGCCCAACCATAACTCTGTCTCTGAAAACTATGTAAAAATGAATCTAGTGCATGTGTTCCTAATACTAAATAAGTGCTATTATTTTAATATTTATTTTTGTACTTTTAAAAATATACTTTTACAAAATATATCAGTGTATTTCTAGACGTTACCATCTAATTAAATTAATATGTAGGCAATCTGATAAGTAGAGCCCGGATTTCCAGTTCTTATGCTATAAAAGCTATTTTGACCATAGAAATAAAGTTTTATAACGTTTATAGCATAAACGCTAATTTGACTATAAAAGCTATTTAGACTAGAAATTAAAAGATAAAACTAGTAATTATGGTATAAACAACTATAAAACATATGATAAACTATCCATTATGTAGGATATATATTTGTAATGGTTATTATATTATTGATAAATCAAACATGTAAGACATTTAAATTAAAGTATGCCATTTCCTCCACATTTTTAAAATTAATATTCCATAGAAAACGTACGAGCATAACTATTGGTAAATTAAACTGAATTGGAGAATGAATAAATCACTACTCAACACGGTATAATATTATGTAATTTTCCCAAATAAATAGAATGATACATGAAGAATGAAGATGATCAAATAACATTGTAGCACGGTGGGGCGCATCAAAGGAGGCGCTAGGGGAAAGCGCACGGTCTGCCAGTGGCGCCAAAGAACCCACCAGGTACCGGAGGGCTCTGTGGGGTTCAACCGCAAGGAAGAGTCCCCAACATCCCCCCGAATACAACAGAGTGGAACGGGGTTGGCCATCCCGAACACCTCTCAAAACAAAATATCGGCGAAGGCACTTTCGGTACCCGAACTTTGACGGATCAAGCGGTGTGTGGCTTGAGGCAGAGGACGGCAGAAGTGAAGAGGCAGCTGTGCACTATTCACCCGAATCCTGGTCCGGTGAGGCAGGGGGAAGATGGGGGGTTGTTAAGGGTGGGGATCGGGGGGAGAAGAAGGAGGGGAGTGAGTCGTATAGGTAGTGGGAGAGAGAGACGTAGGTTGAGAGAGGAGCGGCGGGGGGTGATAAATGCTGGGGAAGGTGGTAGAACTAGGAGGGCAAATAGAGGTAGGGGGGAAAATAATAGAAGGGAAAGAAGATTAGGTAGACATAGGAAAAGGAGGGAAAGACAGATTAGGAAACAGTTAGGGAGGAGAAGGGTAGACAGTAGGAGACGCAGGAGGGAAGGCATTAGGGAAATAGTAACTTGGAATGTGCAGAGGCTATCCTTGAGGGAGAACAATAGGAGGAGATTGCGAAGGGTGGCGGAGCATATAGAAGGGAAGGGATGGGAGATAGTCTTGATGACGGAGGTGAGTGCAGATGGGGAAGGGATTATCTGGTTAGGAGAGGAGGAGAGGAGAATGGTGGTGATCCATTCGAGGAAGGCAGCGGTGGTATTGAGAGGGGAGGCTATGGAGAAATGGGTAGAGGAGGGACAGCAAAGATGGCTTAGGGACAGGGTAGTTACGGTGGTGGTAGGGGGAATGAGGCTGGTATCCGTATACCAGCCAATATGGGGATCAAATGATGTAGAAATGGAAACGTATAGAAGGGATGTAGAGGAACAAGTAGCTATGCAGGGGAGGGATAGGTTGATAATAGGAGGGGACTTTAATGCTAACGTAGGCAGGGGTTTTACTAGACAGGGGGTATGTGGTAAGTATGGAGTAGGTAGAGTAAGTGAGGCAGGCAGGGATTTTATGGAATGGTGTGAGGTGAATGATTTGAGTTATGTGAATAGTTTTATGAAGCATGGTAGAAGGGGTACATGGTTTCATATGAGGTATGGCAGGTGGTATGAATTGGATGGTTTTGTGGTTAGGAAGAATGAAAGGGTACGAATGGTGAAGCGAATGAAGATTGAATGCAGTGAGGGGCTCTCGGACGACAAAGCTAAGATAATGGAGGTGAAAGTAAAGAGCAGAACGTGGAGGAGAATAGGGAGGACAGAGATCCGACCTCCAAGGATAAAATGGGAGGTGTTGAAGGAAGTAGATAAGATGGAGGAGTATAAGGAGAAGACCAGAGTGAAGATGGAGGAGTGTGGTTCGAGAGAGGATGATAGTAGGACTGAATGGGATGTTTTGACTGGTGTGATGGTAGAGGCAGCGAAAGAAGTGTGCCGTGAGATGGGGAAGGCTGTGGCCAACCCCTGGACAATAGGACACGAGGAAGAGCTGAGAAGGATGAAGAGTAGGATCAGAGAGACTGTGGAAGCTAGGGTGGTGGCAGTTGAAAGGTTAGAAGCGAGGAGTAGGCTTAGGAGGAGAGTGAATGAGAGAGGTGCTTTAGAGAGAGCGGAAGAGAATGCAAGGGTAGCGAGAGAGAGTGTGAAAGCAGCTAGGAGGACTGAGAAGCTTGAATTGAGACGGTTAGAGAGAGAATGGTGGAATGAAAAGATGAATGAGTGGCGGAAGCGTGTAGTAGTGGTAAGATAGGAATAATGTATAAAGTGTTGCGTGAATTAGGTATGAGAGGTAGTAAGAAAGCACCTGCGAGTGGGAATGTGATTGTGAATGAATTTAAGGACCATTTTGAGAGTGTGACTGCAGAAAGGTTTGAGGTGGAACCTGGTATGATAGCAGCGACAGTGGAAGGTGCGAATGACTTGAGGATGGATGAGGATGCGATAGAAGCGAATGAGATTATGAATGAGACGCCTGAACGTGAAGAGATTGAGAGTGCTATGAAAGAAGTGAATGAATCAGCGCCTGGTGCGGATGGAGTGAGGATAGGGTATGTAAGGATGGCATGCGAGGAAGTGAAAGAGAGAGTGATTGAGATGGTGAAAGTGATGTTTGATAGTAGAGCAGAGAGGTGGGATGAATCGTTGAAAGTGGGTGTGATGGTGCCATTGTTTAAGAAAGGTGATAGAAATGACAGGAATAATTATAGGGGGGTGTGTTTGCTTGCGATGGGGAGTAGAGTGCTAGCGAGAGCGATTGCGAAGCGTTTGAGTTGGTCGGCGGAGCGAATGGGTGTGTTGGATGAGAATCAGTCGGGTTTTAGGAAGGGTAGGAGTACAGCGGATGCGGCGCAAATGATTGTGAGAATGAATGAGGATGTTTTGGATTATGAGAAACGAATGAGTGTGCATGGAGGTGAAGTGAATGGGAATGAAAGACCGGTGGCGCGATTGTTGGACCTGCGAAAGGCATATCCTAGAGTAAGCAAGCCCGCGCTGTGGCAGCTACTCGAAATATATGGTATAAATGGGAAGTGTATGGATACGATTGTGGACTTGCATGAGACGACTGTGTATAGAGTGAAAGGTAAGGAAGGGATGAGTGAGTCGTGGGTGCCTGAGAGAGGATTGCGTGAGGGCTGCGCCACATCACCGATCCTTTTCAATAATTTTCATCAGGCGGTGATGCGGCAGGCCGAGAATGAAAGAGGTGTGAATGCTGGTGTGGTATGGAAGTGGATGCCTGGTGGGTCGTTTGCGGGTGAAAGGAACTGGGAGCGAATGAATAGCGAGGCGAAAGAGGTGCGAGTGAAGAGTGTGCTGTTTGCGGATGATACGACGATTGTGGGTGTGAAAGAAGAGATGAATGACGGTGTGGATGTTGTGAAAGAGGTAATGAGTAGATGGGAAGAGCGGAACAATGAGGATAAGGAGGAGGAGCTTGAGTTTGGTATGGAAGAGGCGAATGAGATTAGAATGTTAGGCAGTTGGATAGGTGCGGAGGCGGATGTGAAGAATAGGATTAAGAGAGCGAATGGTGTATGGTGGAGAGTGAAAGGGCAACGAAAGGGTCGCGAATGACGAAGAGATGGCAAGCGAGAGTGATTGAGATGTGTGTTGAGAGTGCGATGTTGTTTGATTGTCAGGTACGAACGTGGTATAAAAGGGATGTGAATCGGCTGCAAAAGTGGATGGATAAATGCTATAGGTATGTGTGGAATGATAGGGGAGGCCAACCTTTGAGACGTATGGAAGAAATGCATGTGAATATGACTGATGTGAGAGCTAGGTTAGGTGTGAAATCGGTGGCATGGAAGATTGAGAAGAAAGTGCTTGAGAGAGTGGGTCATGTGATGCGAATGGGCAATGAAAGGCAGGTGAAAGACTGTGTTGTATTGGAAGAGGTTATTGAGAGAGGCGGCGATTGATTGGACGGATGTGGAGAGATTGTGCGGCGATAGAGAGGTATGGAAGGATGCGGTGAATGAGAGAATGGACCATCTGGATGTATGGGAGAGACAGCGTGGGTATGAGTATGTATGGGGGGTGAATGAGTTAGCTTTAAGTAGGAATATAGGTAGGGGGGTAATAGATTTAACATGTAGGTATGAGGGATGTGGGAAGGTGTGTAAGTCGAAGGGGGGATTAACGGTACACCAGAAGCGGATGCATAGGGCAGCGGAGGGAAGGGTGACATTTGTATGTGGGAGGTGCGGGGTAGTATTGCAGACGGAGGGAGCTAGGAAAAATCATAAGGTTAGTTGTACGGGGGGCGCTGGTAGAGGTTTAGGTAGGAGGGAATGTGGGGGTTGTGGGGTGGAGGTATCTAGGAGTAATTACGCTAGGCATGTTAGGGGATGTAGGGGTGTGGGTGAAGGTGGGGGGATGGTAGGAGCGGGTGCCGCAGCTGGAACCAGGGGGAGGGTGGCGGTGTGCAGAGTCTGTGAGCGGACGCTGTCTTATGCCAACATGGCCAAGCACCAGGAGAGATGGGGTTTGGGACCCGGGAGGGGAGCCAGACCCCGTTGGGGATGTCGGCTAAATTGGAATTGGAATAGGAGAAAATTAGATATTGTTCAGCATTTGCTATTGCAATTTGCAGGGCTTAAAAAACTTTTACTTTATTGAAATGCAAGACAATTAATTGTCTTGCATTTCAAATGATCAAAACTCCAATACTTAAACCTATGTACTGTACCCAATTGTCTCAAAATTTTGGTTCAATTTCTATATTGATTATTCCCATGTTAATTTGGCTTGAAATTTTAAAAAATGAGCCAAATTGGCTTAGCCCTATTTTGGCTTAAAAAATGGCTCTATGAATAATGAAACATGAGTTTTCTATAAGCTATGCATGATCTCTCATGAAAAATTTTCAGGGATAACTAATTTAAACTACTGAAGTACCTAAGGCCTATTTCGAAAAATGTAGGATAGGTAGATACATAATTTCAATTGAGCAACTCCACAGTAAATTACATAAATTCCTCTTTACAGTAACTGAGTAACAGTAAGTAACCTAGTAAGTTACAGTGAGTACCTAGTAGCTAGTTAGTAAATTAATGTGACTGAAAATATGAAACCATCCAATAAATTGAAAATTTGGAACTTACCTAGGATAGGTACCCGATACCGATTACCGGATACAAAAGCAAAGTTTGGTTCATTAATATCATAAGGTTAATTTAGGTATTATCTAGATAGGTGGACTAAAAAGTCAAAATTAGCTAGCTAAGTAGCTTAACCTAAGAAAATAGAAAATAATTTAAAATTAAGACAATAAGAGATACCTATCTAGGCTCCTAGATATCTGAGTTCTGTTTAGGGTCTAGAAAATGTAAATACCTAAGCCAATAAATTAGCTGTAATGAGTGACACAGGCTTAGTCAGGCTACTCTGATAAATGAAGTATATTTCCATTATCTACGTAGGTATACCTTTTACGGTCACTTACAAATATTGTTTCCTATATTCAATAGAAATATATTCAATAGAAAATACTGTATGTTTACTAGGTACAATCACAGAAAAGTGTATCCGTCAGCTGTAGTATGCTATTTTAGCATTTTGACCTTTCTTATTTTTTGCAGGTGGCATTTTAGAGAGTATTCCTCCGCGTTCAAAAATCCCCCAAGAAGGAGGAGCCTATTGCTGGGGTAAAATGCTAAGGTAATTGGGTGAAATGGGGGATAATATATGTGTATCTAGAGGAGGGACGAGGGGGGGGGGGGGGTGATTATACCGATTTCTGACAAGTGATTAGATATTATTTTTGTATTATTTAAATTAAAGTATAAACATATAGTTTCATTTATATCATCCATGTAATGTTTATTTTGTAAGAATACATGTAATTTTTATAATTTGAAATCAATAATTATAATTTTGAAATTTTCCATTCAATTAACCTTGGTATATATTTCATACGATTTACTCTTGTATGTTTTTTATGCAATTTACTTTCGACCAATTGTCGTTCTAATATTGAAACTAATAACTATTCGAATTTGAGGTAAAAGTAGATTCCTAGCTTTAGCTTTGTTAAATCTCATTAATTCTAAATATATTATTTATGACAACCATTCACACAAAAACATTAAACTAATCCTCTTCAGATATTATTTTAAATAACTTCGCTTCTTTTACACCTTTAAATTATTTGTTCGCTTATATAGGCTATATTACTAAAACTATAATACACGTTTTCAACTTTGTGGTAAATGTCTATAGTTTTATTTTTAGTTTTGTCAAATCTTATTCCACGAATATTTTATATTATAATCATTCACACAAGAGCATTTAATCGTCTAAAGATATGATTTTTAATAGATTCGCATTTTTTTCACATATAAATAATTTGCTGGACGGGCTATAACTTGACTTGGTTATAATCCGGAGATTTTCTGCATTCAGAATTTCAATAAATTAATAGTAATGACTAATTTCGTCGATAAGACAAGTTTCTCTTCTTTTTCTAAGTCCTTTGTGTGTATAATCTTTTTTAATTCATTCAATATATTGTCCAAAATGTGAAAGTTATTAAAATTTGTGTTTTTAAAATGATAATAATTTATCTTACGTCTTAATTTAATGACAACAATCATTAAGTTGCTGATAAGCGTTTTTCTCTATTTTCATCAACTTATAAATAAGTAATTACCTATACGGCTATACCGATACTTTCTATCGTTTATTGAAGTTATTTAATTGAAAAATCCTTTTAGGCTAAAGAATAAAATAAAGCTATGACTAAGTTGTAACTTAATCTATTTAGTTTAGATTTTAAATGCAGTAATTTGATGGATTTTTTATCATCAAGTGAACTGATTCTTTTCAGTTTAAATTTTTTATATATTAAATGCATGCACGACCAATTAACAAGCAGTGATATCGTGAACTAAAAATAACTAAAGTGATCATTATTTTTCTTCTCAATAAATGCCACATCGCCAACGTTGACAATAAAATAAGTTACAAAGTTCTATGAGATGAACCAAAAGAAAGTTCTCCAAGAACAGAACTAATGTAGAGTACTGCAGTTTTGGCGCTTAATTTGTGACATCAGAGTGAAACTGGGATTCATGACAACTGTTTACTAAGGCTTTCAACTTGCAAGTTCTATCTCTATCATACAATATTAGTTTTTTACTTAAAAAATAAGATAAATAAAGGATCAATAATAGAAAATAGATAATCATTTTATATTTTTTAAAAATAGTGTTTTACAAAAGTTGAAGATAACAATTAAATTAAGTAAAAATTTAAAAAAACTACTACACGACTAAATACACTTGCAGGTTATTTCTAAAGTAAAAACTACCCGATACAATTCTTACTAAAATTAAGGATTTTTGATTAGTACTAGTTTACATGAAGTATCAATCTTAGAACAATTTTTAAAAGCTTAGGGTTGAATGATTAACATGAACTTACAATATACAATTAATTCTATATTTACCCAAGATTAAATTTTTTCAAACGCATAGCAATAAATAAAATACACAAATTAGTTCGGTATTTTATGCACTTCCTGATGGCAACTTCCCTGATGGCAACTGCCCTGATGAGAACTGTCCTGATGAGAACTGCAGTAGTGCGAAGTTATTTGAATCTGAAAATGTTTACAAACAAATTGATTAAAAAATCTCTGATATTGACTTAGAATTACGCTACAAACAATTATTAACAAGATAAAACAAACTGAATAGATTTTATTTTAATCTCATACTATAATATTTTTTTTTATTGTAGTAGTGGTTTAACGTCGTGCTTCAGTCATATCGTGACTATTTCGCTGACGTAAAAGGAAATTAAATACAAGGGACTAGAAGAAGCAGTCAGAAAGAAAAGTGGCTCCATGAACAAAGGCACTTACCATCGTTGATGACAATGCTCATGGATGCAGAAAAGCTACTCCGTGAATGCAGTCACTTACCAAGGAATGTGACGAAACGGGACGCAAGCACCGGTGGCTGCACTCACGAATGGAAAAGGAAAATGAACAGGTGATAGTAAATGAAGCCTATGAACCTACCTAACACAAAAATCTAAGACCTCGTAGTTGAAGAGCATAACCCTAGCGCTATTCTACAAAATCCTGAACAATGTGTATTCGAAGCACATTTGGTTATGTTAAAAGTATTTGATTATAAAAAAGATTTGATAGAAAACAAGATTAATGGAAAGTAGAACACAGATAGATTAAAATCCTAACTGTGATCAGAGTGTGTTTCAAATTTTAAAAATCAAACTTACAAAATATTTACCCAAAGGACTAAAAAGAGTAACACCTCGATCTAATATTTTTAATTTTTTCTTTTTGTTGATGAATTAAGAGGTTATACCGCGAACGATGAAAAGAAAGGGATAATTTAAAATGAGTGAAGAAGAGACAACAAAGCTATTTTTGGAAATTGCAAGATAAGGTTGAATAGATGTTTAGCATTAGAAATGTGGTTTTATAGAAACGCTACATTTATCTTCCATTACTCGAGACTAACTGTTAGATAAAGTCTAATTCCAATCCGTAGAATACTTACTACAATTAATGCTACAAAGGACTATATTACAAACTAACTGGAAAAAAATCGAATTAATTCAAACGAAACTAAAGAACTCTACAAAAGAGATAATTGAATTTTACTAATTTCTTGTAATTAAATATTGGTCATTTTTTTAAATAAGATTATGGCTTTATGGAAACAGAAATTGTACTGAAAAGGGGTAATACATATTTGCTTCAAATGGAAGGAAGTATTTAATTTTATTTGATTTGTTTCTTAAATGTTCTTGTCAAAGGGTTTGCAAAGAACGAAACTGTAAAATAGAAAAATAGAACTACTACTTAATTTTTATTTAAATGTTCATATATGAATGTCACAAGGACTAATGAAATATCGTAGAAACTCTCATTTTAGCGGCAAGTTACATGTTGAAGTAATCTAGGATATTGTATAAATTAAGCCATTCGTATTATCAGTAAATTTTAAGAGTTTAAACGTTTTTTTTAGTTTAATGATTTAATGAGTCAAGAATTCCAAACTAGGCTATAAACAAAAAGCTACAGTTAAGAAAATTAAAAAACTATAATGAACTATTTTCTTTAGAACGACCATTATACTCTCCCAATAGAGGTTAAAAAAAATTGTATACAAGTAACTATATAAGAGTTCAATTAATTATTACCAGTACTCTGAATATTTGCAAATTTTAATACTAGCAAAATAAATAACCGTGTATCACAGTCAGTATTTAAGAATTCAGTATTTCAGAAACTACAGAAACCTTAAGTTGTGTATTTACAATTACCAATTGTAAAGTATTTGAACGAAATAATTTACAATTGCCAATCAATTTAATTGAAAGTTTTTAGGTCATATCGCTGATGTTGAAAAGAAATTGAATATATATGGGGCTTGAAGTAACAGTTAGAAAGGAAAGAGACTCCATCAAGGAATAAACTACCACCAGTCGGAGACAATTAACGCTTATGAATGCAAAAAAAAAAAATAATAATCCATGACTGCAGTCACTTACCAAGGAATGTGACGAAAAGAGTCACCAACACCGGTGGCAGCACTCACAGATGAAAAAGGAGAATGAAGAAGTGATTATAAATAAAGCCTACCGGACACAAAAAAAACATATAGAGTTATTCTCAGAAACTACAATTAGCCACAAAAATGATAAGCCTGAAGCTGTTGTGCTCTTCCCTTATATTCACCTGAACAGATTGAGGATACAGCTACTGGGGGTTTAACAATTAGCCTACTAAATTATATCTTTAAACAATTTTCATACATTTTTTAAATTATATATTTATGAAACATAACTGATACGAATAACTTAGCTAATTCTATCAGTTATCACTGAACTAATAGAAATTTGTCCTTACCAATTAAGAAAAGGGAGATTTGCACTGCTGTAGTTTGTTTCTTCCGCTTTCTTGTGAGGAAAAGTGATCTGGTCATAGGTAGTGGTCTTTCGAGTTCCACCTAGTAATGCTCTCTCTCCCCAAAACTGGAAACAAATTTTAATAATATAAAATAGTGTACAAGTTATTGTTATTGAATAGGTTTGATGCGAATATAATGGTTTCGAGATTTCATTAATCGGAAAATAAATAGAAAAGATCTTAATATAGATCTAGCAGTTAGATTGGAAAGAGACTCTTCAATGGAATGTTACGGAATGAGAATCTAGTGATCGCGGAAGTAAGAGGAAAATAAAGAAAAAGGGGTCAAAAACATATTGCAAATTATATTAATAAACAATCTAAGACTACATTGTTATCCCTATCTAGTGCTATTCTACAAAACAGGGAATTTCAATGAAACAAAAAGGAAAAAAACTTGGTCATCATCCAATTTGCAACTGTTTGTATCGAAAAATTCTCTGCCTCTTTCTTCAATTCATGACTGTTACGTATTGTCATTCGTTGAAAACTCATAAATGCAACATGAATATCTTACAAATTTACTATTATCAATTTAAGATATTTTTTTTTAGTATAAAATTATTAATAAATAATCTCTGTTAATTTAAGTAGGGGTTCAACGTTTTCTTTGGAACCAAAGGCCATATCGCTGACAATGAAATTAAATACAAGGGACTGGAAGAAAAGCAGTCTGAATTGAAAGTGGCTTCAAGAACAAAGTCACCTACCACCGTCGGTGGCAATGCTCATTAATACAGAAGAGCTACTTCGAGAATGCATTCACTTGAAAAGAATAAAAAAGGACCCAATTTAAGGTCCGGAGGCTGCACTCACGGATGGAAGATTAAAATGAAAAGGGGATAGTAAATTAAGCCTACAAGCCTAACAAACCTAAATGTCTAAGACCTTGTAGTTTGAAAGCATAAACCTAGTGCTACCCTCTAAAACTGCAAGTGGAGTAAAAAGATAAACATAAGAATGAAAAAAGACATTATTAATCCAAATTACAACAGTTTGAAGCCAAAGGGAACCCCCTTCTATTAAATCCACCACAAACAGCTTCATGATAGTGTCAAGCAGGTAAATTGCGGCCCACTTACTAACTACGGCCTCTAACAACTGAAACATAATAGCTTCAAAACACACGTCAAAACTTAAATTAATAAGTTATAGCATTCACTGTGATTCTTTTGATGCAACATTTTAATGTAATTTCGATTCAAAATGTTTTAGAGACTCTTTTGAGAGGGCTGGAATTAAAAATTAAAAGGCCGCAATTTACCTGCGTGACCCTAGAGCTCATGCAGGCTTATTAATTCTTTGCTACCCAGAAAGAAAGAAATTTCTTAAAAGTTACCTGCACAAAATAAAAACGAGAATTTGGTAGTAGAATCACTAGCTAAAAATTACGGGAGAAATAAATTAGGTGAATCTACGTAATTACATTTACCGTTTAATACTAACCTTGAGCAACCAGCTGTTCAGAAAATTATTTGTAGGTTTTCCCTTTTTTAATAGTGCATAAATATTTTTATATCTATAGGTATTGCGAGACTAAAACCTGAAAAAGATTATTAAATTTAAAGGTATTTATAAATAGGGTCACGCAGGTAAATTACGGCCCGCTCACTAACTGCGGCCTCTAACAACTGAAACATCATAGCTTCAAAATACACGTCAAAACTTAAATTAAAAAGTTGTAGCATTCACTGTGCTCCTTTTGATAGCTATGCAACATTTTAATGTAATTTCAATTCAGAATATTTTAGAGACTCTCTTGAGAGGGCCGCAATTAAAAATTAAAGGGCCGCAATTTACCTGCGTGACCCTATAGAAAGAAGAGTTTAAACAAAAAGTATTTAAGGCTCGTTTACACGAGGCTAGTTTACACGCTGCTAGCTGGCGAGTTTACAAGCTGGCGAGTGAGATAGTGATGATGACCCATACTCTTTTCAACTAGCCAACATGATGACACGAGGCGAGTTCACTAGAAGCTTGTAAACTCGCCAGCTTGTAGCGAGTAAACTAGCCTCGTGTAAACGAGCCTATACTACAGTCTACGTTATAGAAGTGTTGACGTAAACCGGCTGCTATTTACGAAAGGAAAAATCATATGCATAATAAAACAATTAATAAAGTATATACCTACCTAATCTCTAGGAGTCTAAAGGCTAAAATAAAAAATAAAATGTGGTTATAAGCTACAGCTCTAGGTGTTTTTTTTTTCTTTCTATTCCATGTCTACAGATCGTATTCAAAGGAATTTAGGCACAATAATATAAAGTAGAATTCCGTATTATTTTAAAATTAAATAGTTTAATTACTGTGCGGGCACTGCTTTATGACTCTAGTACAGAAAAATGTAAAGAAGTTAGAAGAATCTAATTTTGCTATTTCGTAAACTGTTCCAAATCTCGACATTTTGCAGGTTTGGGTACCTATAAAAAATGGTTCCACTAACTATAGAAAAAAAATTCTGAAGTTCGGTATTATTTCAAAGTCCAGAAGTAAAGATACAAAAGTTTTGGAAGCACACATTTTGGTAATAAATTGCAAATTCCATCAGCAATTTCGAGAAAATCTGTGAAATATTGATAAATTTATAATTCGAAATGATCTCAAGAACAGAAACACTTGATATTTTTTGCTGGACTTCGTCTCAGCTATCAGCAAAAAGCAAAAAATCAACCGATAAAAATATTTAGAGTTCATATCCAAGAAGAAAAAAACTAGCTCAGAAATCTGATCAGTCTTTCGAATATCTCAATTTCAAGGATTAAGCTGTCTAAAAATGGTAGCATTATCAATTTTTCACAGAGTTAAAAAATATAGCTTAAAATTTTGAATCTAGAACTTAGAAAATAAAAGAAGCGAAAAAAATTAATTTACAAATGTATAAGTAAAAGATATAGTTCCATATGAGCATGACAATAAAAATAGAGTCCTCAGCTAGAAAGACTGAAGAATAACTTATCCAGGCTAAGTGAAATTAGTATCTAAACTCTAAAGAATGACTAATTTTCGATCTGCCTAAAACACAAGTTTTTAAGTAGAGAGAGTGAAATTTGATGACTTTTCACCATGACAGCTGAAGACGAAATGTCCCGCACTGCATTAAAAAGAATCCAAATTTCTTACATGAGGGGGTAAAAGGAGAATTTGGGGTAGCGTACGATAATCCGTGGTCCAGTGGGAACTAGATTATTCATGCGCGCCTCAGCAATTGGACGGATACACTTTTCCGCGATAGTACCTAGCTGATTATATAATATAAATGCGTAATTAGATACCTAGACGATTAGGTATATAAAATAAATGCGTAATTAGATACCTAGACGATATATAATATAAATATTTATCTATAGGTATATTATCTAGCCGATTACATACCTAATATAAATGTTTACTTAAGCCCCGTTTATACGCTACGATAAATTGAAGCGATTTATTGAACACAAAGATCGCAACAATTTATCAGGTGATTGAGACAGTGTTTATACGCAACAATATTTACTCCAATATTTTCATTTTTTACTAACCGTCATGGAAGAAACATTGTGGTGGTCTGCATTTGGAATGTGTTTACCATTATATATTGAGTTAGATTGCAACGATTTCTTGAAATTTGAGCCTGCTGGCACCAATCATACAATCCAATCCAACTCCAATAAATCGCTACGATCACCTGTTTACACGTACTGATAAATTGTAACAACCTCTTCATTACGATATATCGCTGCAATTTATCGTAGCGTGTAAACGGGGCTTAAGATATCTAACCTGAGTTACACATTAATCTAACCTAGTACCTATCTAGAGAAACGTCTCAGTAATCAGACACTCCTAGTACTCGCTAAGTGGGAATTTTCGTAGAGCATGATAGGTCTATCAAAATTTAAATTTCGTATATTTCCATTATCTACGTAGGTATACGTTTTACGGTCACTTACAAATATTGTTTCTTATATTCAATAGAATACTGTATGTTTACTAGGTGCCTACTACCTAGTATAATTAGGAAAAAACAACCAAATAATTCATACCTATTTATAGGGTAAGTTCTAAGTTATGGAACGGTTACATTTTTAAGAAACAAGTAATTAAAAACTAATGATTTCAATGAAAGGTAAATAATAATTAAAATAGCTACCCATAATAATTATAGCTAATACGTGTCCAAAAATGTGGAACCGTTCGATAATCCAGAACTTACCCTAGTCAGTATCTAATACCTATATAGAATTGTAAATAGCTAATCACATTTATTCTT
The DNA here is from genome assembly GCA_947561585.1 of Caprella mutica. Classification (NCBI taxonomy): domain Eukaryota; kingdom Metazoa; phylum Arthropoda; class Malacostraca; order Amphipoda; family Caprellidae; genus Caprella; species Caprella mutica. The sequence goes on along the minus strand of CANNZV010001458.1, from coordinate 45,301 downwards.
AAATACAAATATTTATTTAATTTTACTCACAAAAAATTTAATTCAATCATTCATATCTAAAATGATAATAATTATCAAATTTACTCTATATATCACAAATATTCATTCAAATAACAGTCGCGAACACTTCGATTCCTGTGTTCGGGGACGAATTTGTCCAACATGTTGAAAGTCACTGACAGTTTCGATTCTTGTGATCGGGGACAAATTTGCCTGCCATATCACGGACAAATTTGTTCGCGAACACAAGATTTCAGAGAAAAATGGGCATATGTCGGAGCGTCTGGACGGGGCTTTAGCCGCCTGGTATCAAGTGTACCACGATAGTGAAAGAGTCTGAGTAGCTCTTAATTAAGCTTGTATGATAAAATCCCTGCTATAAATGATTTAAACATTGTCACAATATAAATTAGTTATATGTCATTAAACAGGAGTTCTACATTGTACAAGTACAGCTCCTTTATAATAAACTCATGAAAATAACCATTCTGATATTATCTGAGGAATAAAATACCCTGTACGGCTGTACCTATAATGAATTTATTTCAAAAAGGAATAATATATTTTCTATAGTCTGCGAATAAAAGGAAAGTTCTCTATTCATCCCTTAAATTCTATATAGTAGATTAAACTCTATAGTGAACAAGTTGAAGTTCTCTATAGAGGAGTTCTCTCCTAAATCTCTGCCACTACAATCAACTCTGCCTTACATACATGGTCAACAGGAACACAGAGTTACACAGACTCTCTCACTATCGTGGCACACTTGATACTGCAGCAATTTAGCCACGCCCACAAATATCTCTCCGCCTCTCATATGCCAATATCTCAAGTAAGCATGGTTAGGCATAGTACACCGGCAACACCATTCATTTCGAATGTGCATCTCAACAAGTGAAGTTTAAGCTGTCCTTTGGAGTCTCTAAGAATTGTAATATTGAATTTACAAAATTATGGAGAATAACGACGATACTAACGTGAGTTTTATTTAAAATAATAATATTCATTACAAATATAACTTCCAATTTCCATTATTTCACCTAGTTCTGTTTATATTCTTTCACCAAGTTCTGTTCCTATTCTTTTGTCCATTTCTTTTTCATCCATTTCTATTCTTTCACCTAGTTTTGTTTCTATTCTTTCATCTATTTATATTCTTTCATCTATTTATATTCTTTCATCTGTTTATATTCTTTCACCTAGTTTTGTTTCTATTCTTTCACCTATTTATATTCTTTCACACAGCTCTATTTCTATTCTTTCACCTAGTTTTGTTTCTATTCTTTCGCCTAGTTTTTTTTTCTATTCTTCCAACTAGCTCTATTTTTATTCTTCCAACTAGTTCTATTTTTATTCTTCCAACTAGTTCTGTTTTTATTCTTCCAACTAGTTCTGTTTTTATTCTTCCAACTAGTTCTGTTTTTATTCTTCCAACAAGTTCTGTTTTTATTCTTCCAACTAGTTCTGTTTTTATTCTTCCAACTAGTTCTGTTTTTATTCTTCCAACTAGTTCTGTTTTTATTCTTCCAACTAGTTCCGTTTCTATTCTTCCAACTAGTTCCGTTTCTATTCTTCCAACTAGTTCCGTTTCTATTCTTCCAACTAGTTCCGTTTCTATTCTTCCAACTAGTTCCGTTTCTATTCTTCCAACTAGTTCCGTTTCTATTCTTCCAACTAGTTCCGTTTCTATTCTTCCATCTAGTTCCGTTTCTATTCTTTCACCTAGTTTTGTTTCTATTCTTTCACCTAGTTTTGTTTCTATTCTTTCACCTAGTTTTGTTTCTATTCTTTCACCTAGTTTTGTTTCTATTCTTTCACCTAGTTTTGTTTTTATTCTCTCACCTAGTTTTGTTTCTATTCTTTCACCTAGTTTTGTTTTTATTCTTTCACCTAGTTCAGTTTCTATTCTTTCACCTAGTTCAGTTTCTATTCTTTCACCTAGTTCAGTTTCTATTCTTTCACCTAGTTTTGTTTCTATTCTTTCACCTAGTTTTGTTTTTATTCTTTCACCTAGTTTTGTTTTTATTCTTTCATCTAGTTTTGTTTTTATTCTTTCACCTAGTTTTGTTTCTATTCTTTCACCTAGTTTTGTTTCTATTCTTTCACCTAGTTTTGTGTCTATTCTTTCACCTAGTTTTGTTTCTATTCTTTCACCTAGTTTTGTTTCTATTCTTTCACCTAGTTTTGTTTCTATTCTTTCACCTAGTTTTGTTTCTATTCTTTCACCTAGTTCTATTTTTATTCTTTCACCTAGTTCTATTTTTATTCTTTCACCTAGTTCTATTTTTATTCTTTCACCTAGTTCTATTTTTATTCTTTCACCTAGTTCTATTTTTATTCTTTCACCTAGTTCTCTTTCTATTCTTCCAACCAGTTTTGTTTCTATTCTTCCAACCAGTTTTGTTTCTATTCTTCCAACCAGTTTTGTTTCTATTCTTCCAACCAGTTTTGTTTCTATTCTTCCAACCAGTTTTGTTTCTATTCTTCCAACCAGTTTTGATTCTATTCTTCCAACCAGTTTTGTTTCTATTCTTCCAACCAGTTTTGATTCTATTCTTCCAACCAGTTTTGATTCTATTCTTTCACCTAGTTTTGATTCTATTCTTTCACCTAGTTTTGATTCTATTCTTTCACCTAGTTTTGATTCTATTCTTTCACCTAGTTTTGATTCTATTCTTTCACCTAGTTTTGATTCTATGCTTTCACCTAGTTTTGATTCTATGCTTTCACCTAGTTTTGATTCTATGCTTTCACCTAGTTTTGATTCTATTCTTTCACCTAGTTTTGATTCTATTCTTTCACCTAGTTCCGTTTTTATTCTTTCACCTAGTTCCGTTTTTATTCTTTCACCTAGTTCCGTTTTTATTCTTTCACCTAGTTCCGTTTTTATTCTTTCACCTAGTTCCGTTTTTATTCTTTCACCTAGTTCAGTTTCTCTTTTTTCACCTAGTTCAGTTTCTCTTTTTTCACCTAGTTCAGTTTCTCTTTTTTCACCTAGTTCAGTTTCTCTTTTTTCACCTAGTTCAGTTTCTCTTTTTTCACCTAGTTCAGTTTCTCTTTTTTCACCTAGTTCAGTTTCTCTTTTTTCACCTAGTTCAGTTTCTCTTTTTTCACCTAGTTCAGTTTCTCTTTTTTCACCTAGTTCAGTTTCTCTTTTTTCACATAGTTCAGTTTCTCTTTTTTCACCTAATTCAGTTTCTCTTCTTTAATCTGGCTCTAGGCTGATTTTCCGAAAACGTATTGGCCGAATCCAAATTTACCGAAAACTAATTCACCGAAATGGTTTTTCCGAATACGTTTTTCCCGAATCCCAAATTGGCTGAAAACGGATTTGCAAAAATAAGGATTGGCCGAAGTACAAATTTTCCGAAAGACGAATTTGTCGAAAATCAAATTTAATGTATTCAAAAATAACATTCCGTTGGACTTTGTAGTTCTCATCATTATATAATATATTATGCATAAAAAAAACGTTTCTTATATGAGTTGGGCATTACTATTGCTATATAAATTTGGATTCCGTTAATTCGGTTTCATTTTGCTATCATATATCGAGCTGTATATATTAAATATTAATATGTATATGGCATTACTAACAAAGTGTTGATAGAAATCAATGTTTTTAACTGAAACATGTTTTTTCATGCAAGTGACACTATCATTGAAGCTAGAGGTATATTGGGAAGATATAAACATATCTAATAGTTATGTTATTCATTACTAACAATTTTATATTTTAAACCCAATAGATGGAATAAATATTAATAATGCAAGGCACAAAACACCTTCTGTATGGTATACTATTAACAACTGAATAAAATATATGCAGTAAACATGGAATATTCACAAAAATGAATAAATAAGCTAGAAACACACAATCTAAAAACAACCAAACGCTCAAATGAAAAAAAGCAACATGCTCCCATTGCTGACTGACTGACAGATTCTGACTGAATAAAGCTTGAGAACGTCTTCTAAATAAGAGAAGACAAAGAATCATTTTGTGGTACATAGATTAAAGGATCATTTAGTCTAACTAAGGGTTATGATATCGTTGTTTCGTTTCTTTTCTTTAACTTTTGTGTAATTTTACTTTCTGTTTTAAATTTGTCTTTCGGTAGATCTGTCTTTCGGCAAATTTGGCTTTCGGCGAATCTTCACTTCGGCAAATTCGTTTTCGACCAATTTGGGTTTCGGCAAATTCGTATTCGGAGAATACGGTTCGGCAAATTAGGGTTCGGCGAATTAGTTTTCGGAGAATTTGGTTTCGTCAAATTCGTTTTCGGAAAAACCGCCGGATACCCTTTAATCTCACCACGTGGGCAGTTGAACCACTTTGCACATCATTTCCCTTCAATCCAATCTTTAAATGCAGCGACGATTCTTTATTGTATAACTATAATAAATCAACATTCACTAATCATTTTTTGATTATTTGTTCCATTTACAGACCAATCTGATGGATCTATTGCCTGATGAAATGGTCGTCAAGATATTAGAGCATTTCGAAAACATGGATTCTCTTTTAGCTCTGACTAAAGTGAACCATCGTTTCAACGAACTCAGTAAACGAAAATGCAGTAGGAACCATTTACTATTCAAGGTGAGTCTTTAGAAGAGGGGTAAATAAACACAATGAAACTAGTACTCTATTCACTATAATTTATTCAAGTGTGATATAGTGCCCTTTTCCATATAATGATGTTACTACCACCTTCATTGCTTGAGATTATACGTATGCAATACCAAAGGTCTCCATTCACTTTAATTGAATTAATACAACTTCAGAGTGGAATTAGGTTCTCTAAATTCTATTCCGTCTAACGGTATCTATATGTACAGTAGTGGTCAAAATATATGGGAAAGTATCTAAATCCTTGATTTTAAAAACAGCACAAAGTCTAAAATCTTGAAATTAAGCATGGATTTACATATACAGCTCATATGTATTTATATTAATTTTCAAAACATTTAAAGAAATATTCTATCAATAGCTCGTTATTTCACTTCAAACAATGAATTTAGCCATTGTCAAAATGTTTGAATTTATTTATTTAATTCATGTTTAGAAGAATTATTGCATTAATATAATAATAGTGTAATGCGTCGAATTGTTGAGGTGCCGCCACACCTCAACATGCTGAATGTTGCAGAGAAAAACAGAATTTTGTCTCTTTTTAGAGATGGAAATCTCTGTCAGATAATTCAATTGCCATATAAGTAGGTCCAAAATTAAGTAGTGTCCTAACGAAATGTGACTTAGTATAAGCAGTTTGGAGTTGTTAATCCCAAACCGAAGACTGGGAGACGAGATCATGCAACTCCTAAAAGAAGCTTGCATGACTGTTGCAATACTTCTGGTCAAATTTCTCTAGAGATAGGTGTCATGTCTGGTGGTACGATGTTCTGGTCTACTGTTTCACGTCGACTTCAACAAGTTGGCTTGTAATCATTCGTCCCTGCATTTAATCTCAAAGAATGAACCAGAACGTGATACTCTTATTTGGTCAAGAGCATATGTCGTTTGGTTGAATGATCTGTGGTCGATAGTACATTCTTCATTGATATCTTCGGTTCTTATAAGAAAATGCGCGATAGACGCAAATCAGGTGAGAGGTTAAGTCTGAACTACAATGATATAGTTTAAGGGACTTTTCCTTCTGCTGGATCTGGTCATGTTGTTCGTCTGCATGGAGGAGTTAACGCAAAAGTTTTCAAACAGCTTCTTTGTCAAAATGAAGAGTTTGGTTCCAAAACGCGATAAACGCCACTTTTGAAAAAAATGAGTTTCCACCTAAATCAATATTGTATTTCGTCGGTATTGTGGATTTGAATTGTTTATGTTATTATAACCTCAATATGCTATGTGAATGATTGAAACAGAAAATAGTGGTTTTCATCTTTGTACTTTCTTGGTAAAGAAAACACATTTTAACTCAAATTGATCAAAATGGATTTATAGCGTTTTGGAACCAAACTCTTCAAATACTCTCTACTATTAACAAGTTGCTGAGCTTCATTTCGGTTTTCATACACTGAAACACTATTTAATAATAGGCTTATTTATAGTACTCTAACTCTAAAACAAATTTTCTTTCATCATAACTCATAGAAAATAAAATTTAATTAAGGAGTGACAATCATAAATTATATATGGTATATTCTCCTTTCTGTAGTCTTAAGGTGGCTACACACGTTCATGCTAAACTTGACAAGTCTACTTGCACAAGTATTTTGTACAAGCAAACTTGAGGGTCTGCAGGACGAGACTTGCACAATTATTGACTTGAACAAGACTTAGTGACTTGAGATGGGGGCAGGGGGTCTGATTATCAGACTAGGGGGTTTAAACATTATTGCCGATCCCCACTCATTGTCCTGAGGCTACCCTTAGGTAGGCCTTCTCTTTTGTTATAATGTAGGTTTTAGGTTTTGTTTAGTTTGGCGCTCTTTTTCTTCAGCTTCCCTTTGTATCTTTCCTCAATTTCTTCTTATTTCCTCTTCCTTCTGCCTTGCTATATTCATAAGTAAGCAGACTGATTGTGTAGGTCTCTTATCCATGAGTGTCTATTCTTGCCATCCATGCGCTGGGTCGACACAGTTACCTGTGGTAGCCGAGTAGTCGACCTAATGCATGGAGCGTACTTTCACTGTCCTCTCTTCTACGAGGTCTTATTCTCTTCATGTCTCTTTGGATCACCTCGTAGTGGATAGGGACAACTTTTAAACCTGGAATATAATAATAATAATAGTGACTTGAGACATGAATGAATTTGAATCCTGTCACCTGTGCAAGTCTGACTTGTGCAAGTGAAACGTAGCGTGTGTACTGAGGATATTGAAGACTTGAGAACAATTAGGGGAGGGTGGTCATCAATGGGACACTGGGAACAATGGGACATGCTGAATAACTTTTTTATTTGAGGGTAATTTTCAACAAAATCTTAGTGGTAAATTAGGCATACTTCAGTGCATTCACTCGCATTGCATTCAGCGGTCGGGGTGCAGTCAGCCCTGTGTAAAAGCCGAAACGTGTTTTAGAGGTGGAAAAACTAAATTTTTCGTACTATGTTTCAATTGTTATAAATCTGTTAAATTAACATACAATGCTTACGGCATTTTTACATAATATTAAGTAATATGTAAAATATGATCATATGAAAAGATTGCCTTTATACTTTTTTAGTTGAGCTGCTATACCCATATGTTTTCAAAATGGTGTCATGGTGATCTTTGGGACAGAAGATTTGGTTAACAATGGGACAGTGCCCTAGTGTCAACCAAGTTGTCTAGTTACTCCATATGAATCAATAAATATCTATTTTTGATACAATAACGTGAACTGTAGCTTCAGGGCTTCTGGTAGAAACAGAGCTTCCAGCTGAAGCGGGACTTTCGACCATGTTCAAGGGCTTTAGCAATCTGAGGTGATCACAAAGCACTGCATAGAAAACAAATTTCACTAATAAAAGAAAAAGACGCAGCATGATTGCAACTGATACACCAGAGAAAGAAGAGCTTTCTGCTGGTGCCACTAAGGATAAGGCCTTCGAAATCACTTCATGAAGTGTCCGCCGTAGATGGCCTGTGAACTATTGTTCTTGGTCTGGTATAGAACTCTCAATTTAACTGATCCATTCGTCTGAAGAACTTAAATCTCTACCGAAAACGTTGGAAATGAAGGTTTATGAACTAGTAGAATTTGATTCGTTTTGTAAAACGTATTCTGTTGGCCATAAGCATGAAAAAGATAAATACGAAATATATATTAGGGGAAGATTCGAGTGCAATGAGCTTAATTTTACAAATGTTCCTGACATGGCATCGATGAGGCTTGAGGACATTAAACTGATATTATATGAACCAACTGAGTGTGGGACAACATAAAGAGATAATTGAAATTTGACCATAACCTAAATAATATACAAGTTTGATAAACTGTCCCATCGTTCACCAGGGTATGTCCCATTGTTCACCAGTGCTGTTATACAATGGGACAATTTTTTTTGTTTTTTATTTAATTTTTTTCTAGTCAACAGAATATGTGATATCATTCGAGTTAGTTTCATTTTATAAAGGAATATCAATATTACACATGATTTTTTTATTTTTCATACTTTGCCCATAGTAAATGAAATATCAATCTTTCTGTGATTTTTGTCCCATTGATGACCATCCTCCCCTACGATAAATATAAAAGAGAATGAGTTTATTTCTACATATACAGGGTGTCAGACACTTTTGTTGCCAAACTTTAACATAAGGTTGCATTTGTCGAAATAAACGCTTTTTATTCCATGAAGGTATGGTCTAAAATGCTTAGTTAAAAAGTTACAAGGTTAGGAATGTAGTATCTGTACCATTTATTATTATTAGTTAACATTATTTTTTTAATGTTGCGATAAGAAACAAAACATTTTTAACAGTAATTATTAGGAGCACGAGAAACATAATCCTAAATTAGGTTACATAATTACAGAATGTGTTCAATTTGCCGCCCTTTTGTTGCGATGCAAGCGTTCAAACGTTTTTCCCGCAAGGATTCGTGAAACTCCTGGTGTCTTTGCTCACGTCCGCAAATCATTGGACAAACGTTTGAACGGCTGCATCGCTACAAATGGGAGGCAGTTTGAAAACATTTTGCAAACATGTAACCAAATTTAAGATTAAGCATCATGTGCTCCTAATAATTACTGTTAAAAATGTTTTGTTTCTTATTGCAACATTAAAAAAATAATGTTAATTAATAATAATAAATGGTACAGATACTACTTTCCTAACCTTGTAACTTTTTAACTAAGCATTTTAGACCATACCTTCATAGAATAAAAAGTGTTTATTTCAACAAATGGAGCCTTATGTTAAAGTTTGGCAACAAAATTGTCGGACACCCTGTATATCTAATGAATTATATCAATTTGAAGGCAATTTCTCAAATTGTTGAGATCGTTTTGTAGTGAAACAGACAAAAAATTATTTTGATAGGAGAAATGCAAAATTGTTTTTAATTTAGAATGTATACTAGTGTATATATTTGTAGAAACTTAATCTTAAAATAAATTAAATGTATTTCCATTATTTAAACCTTCAACTTAACTCAGTGTTAACATGAGAACATGTTTTCTTTTTTTCAACCACTCTTTACACCGCTCATTTCGTTTCTTCTTTCGAGACTTTCGTTTATGTGCAGGCCAAAAAGCTGTCAAAACAAGCGCATCATGATCTGAACTGACATAGTTACAATTTCAACCGGAGAATTGTACAAGTATACTTGTATCGTGTGGTGGCGAAGGGAAATACTCCAATACTTGTGCAAATACTTTATACAAGCCTCCTGTTGAAATTGTAACTATGTCGAGTTCAGATGATGACACGCTTGCTTTGACAGCTTTTTGTCCTGTACATGAACGAAAATCTCAAAAGAAGAAACTGAATGAGCTGTGTAAAGAGTGGTTGAAGGAAGAAAAGAAAAAATTTCTCATGTGAACGAAGATTTTAGTTGAATGTTAAAATAATGGAAACACGTTTAATTTATTTTAAAATTAAGTTTCTACATATATATTCACCAGTACCTATACATTCTAAATTGAAAACAATTTTACTTTTCTTCTATCAAAATTAGTTTTTGACTGTTTCACTACAAAATGATCTCAACAGTTTGAGAAATTGCCTTCTAATTGATAGAATTATTAGATGTATATGTAGAAATAAGCTCTTTTTATTTTACATTCTTCGTTATTGTTCTCAAGTCTTTAATATGCTCAGTACACACGCTACGTTTCACTCGCACAAGTCAGACTTGCGAAGGTGACAGGATTCAAATTCATTGCAAATCTCGTCCTACAGACCTTCAAGTTTGCTTGCACAAAATACTTGCGCGAGTAGACTTGTCAAGTATGCATGAACGTTTGTAGCCACCTTTAGGAGTATAATAGATATACGATCTCGCCAGTAGTGTACAATTCACGCTTCAGTTTAGATCTTCATCTGGTGGTGTACGGTTCACTAGTGTGCGCGCTCTTCGTGATGAATTGCCTAATGCTATACACTTTTGATAAAGGCTCGTTTACACGAGGCTAGTTTACACGCTGCTAGCTGGCGAGTGAGATAGTGATGATGACCCACACTCTTTTCAACTAGCCAACATGATGACACAAGGCGAGTTCACTAGAAGCTTGTAAACTCGCCAGCTTGTAGCGAGTAAACTAGCCTCGTGTAAACGAGCCTTGAGTGTAGTTTGGTTTGTATAGTGCTTACATGGTTTGTATAATGCTTACATGGTTTGTATAGTGCTTACATGGTTTATATAGTGCTTACGTGTTTTGTATAGTGCTTACGTGTTTTGTATAGTGCTTACAAGTTTTGTATAGTGCTTACAAGTTTTGTATAGTGCTTACATGTTTTGTATAGTGCCTATTTTTAACATATTTAGTTATTAGAAAAACCTTACTTGAAATTAATTATTACATGTTCTCTTGTGAAAACTACTTATCATATACTAACAGTTAAGCTTAATAGAATGCATATTTTTTGGGACTGTTAGGTACCTAATAAGATTCTGAATTTAAATCTTTACGTGCACGAAACTATTGAATAGATACCGTTACATAGGTACTTGTACCTAATTGTGGCATTTTTAATATGTTCAACCGTAACAGTCCAGGTTCATGACTAATGCTAGGGCTACAAGGCCCGACTTTTTGACAACTATCAAGATTCTATAATTTAAATTTTCTATGAATCTATTGAATAATTACAGGTGCTTAATTGTTTAAAAGTTCTCGATGGTTGCAAGAAAATGCAGATAAAAGATAAATCTGTGACATCTGGTCAAAATAAAATTATAACTTGAATTCTAGAAAATTTATTGTCTTCAAAATGTACAAAATTTGAATAAGATCATGGGTAGTGGCCCTTTAATTTTTAATTGTGGCCATCTCAAGAGAGCCTATAAAATATTCTGAATCAAAATTACATTAAGATGTTGCAGAGCTATCAAATAAGCGCAGTGCATGCTAAAACTTATTAATTTAAGTTCTTAACGTGTCTTTAAAGCTATGATGTATCTGTTGTTAAAGGCTGCAGTTAGTTAGTGTGCCGCAATATACCTGCTTGACACTAAATTGGTTGAATAGGTCAAATTAACTGGATTCTAAATCTGCTAAATTATTCCTATGTTAAGTCAATGGTACAGTAATTGTTTATTACTCTTATAGAATATGAGGCAGAATTACTAACTAGATTTTTCTTTTTTTTAGAACAGGTACTTAGTAATCTTGTTAACTAGTAATTTTAGTTATATTAGATTGAAATAGAACTTCGGCACTCTACTCAATTATTTAACAGGTACTTCGTAACCCTGTAAAAACTAGAGCTACTAGTAATATAAAATTTAAGTACAACTTCGGCACTCTACTCAATAATAAAACAGGTACTTCGTACCCCTGTAAAAACTAGAGCTACTAGTAATAGTGAATTGCATTTATATCTGTACCAGTCTGATTTCGTGACGACTGTTAGGTGTACCAAGCCTGATCTCGTGACGGTTAAGATTCTAAAATTTATTTTTACCAATCTATTTAATATGATGCATAGATATCTACTTATACTAACAGTTAATACCTTTAGAATGCATTTATATCTGTACCAGTCTGATCTTGTGACGACTGTTAGGTGTACCAGGCCTGAGCTCCTGACGGCTAAAGATTCTAAAATTTAATTTTACGAATCTATTTAATATGATGCATAGATACCTACTTAAACTAAACTATTGTTTCTATTAATTTATTTATATGAAGTAGATCTTTGTCACTGTACTCTATTATCTAACAGGTACTTTGTAATCCTGGGTAAACTAGTTTTTCTGATAATTTATTGATATTAGGTAGAACTACAGCATTCTACTCTATTCTGAGTAACTAATTTTTGCTAATAAAATTGATAAGGTCACACAGCTTACTGGCGGCTCTACTAATGACTTTAAACAAATTTTGATTAAAGAGTCTCTAAATCCTACTGAACTGAATTTATACTAAAATGTTTTATATAAAACAAAGTGCAATACATCTAAAAAGGAATCTACTGAGTTTTGATTGAAAAACTTTGGTATCCATTCTATGTAGATATTCTTTCAGTTCATCTAGCCTATAGAACATGTCTTATGCTTTGAATTTTTATGATACTAGATTGTAAGAAATTCAACGTGTTTGTGTGTCTAGTGCAAATCATGATTAACTTATGAGACCAAAGAAGATTAGGAATATTCTATATGCAGCAGAACTAACTAGTTTTTCTAGTAATATTGAATCGAAGTAGAACTTCGGCACTATACGCAATTAATATACTTGTTTAATATATATAGATTCAGCAAAATTCAACATCATATCAAAATGTTTCCACAAAATATCAATGGATCAAGCTCACGGCATCATAATCGTTCCAATTTGGCCATTGCAGCCTTGGTTTCCCAAACTAATGAGAATACTCAGTTCACTTCAAATGTCTGCCAAAAATGTTCTGTCTTCCCTTCAGAATAACAGCAGTAGCTACACAATCTAAGCAAGAATCTCAGTTTTCTGGCGTGTCCTGTATCAGGGAACATTCAGAAACAGGGGTTTTCAATTGAGTTTGTTAAACTGTTTATCCTGATGATCTTCTATCGATAAATACGAATGTTTTTATTTATTTCTATTTCTTCTCATCTATTCATTTATATTTATTTTCATTAAACATTTTATGAATGTTTTATACGAATGAAGTGCTTGTAATTGGTTTTTGTTTTAAATTTCTTTCCCAAAGCGTTTGTTCAATCAATACAGATGAAACGTTTTATCATCAATTTTGGTAAATGAATTTAGTGCTTCGATTGGAAACACCCCTATTGTAAAAAGATTTTTTAAATGCTTTTTGAATTTAAACCACCACTAGCACGATAAAACTTAACTTGGGATGTGAATATTGTGTTAAAAATTTGAGTATTTTTACCCTAATCCAGATCTCTCATTTGATAATCTAACTTATAAATTAGGGATATTGTTGGCTTTGGCTGCTGAACAACGTGCTCAAATCTTTTCTATCATTCATGTTAATGAAATAGAAATTTCTGGTAAATTGATCTTATTTTCTGTACGAAAAGTTGATGAAATACTCAACTCTACAAAATCTTATGTAAATTCATCCATTGTTGTGGTCACAACATGAAATGAATACCATGCCAAAACAAAACCGATTAGTTGTCGATACAAGCAGCTTTTCAAAAAATTTCAAAGACAAAGCTGTACCTAAAGATGCCATTAGTCGGTGGATTATGAGAGTTATATTAGAATAAGGTATCGATACTAATGAATACAAGGGCGGATTATGCTGCTAAAAGCTATAATATTCCAATTGATGGTACCAATCTGCAAGTTCGTATAATAGCAAAACTTAGCATAAGGTTTATGATAAAATTATTGTAATGATAGGTTGTTGTGTTTCTTTAATACAAAATTGTTCTGTTTCTATCATTACTTTCACTGATGCTTTAAAATCTCTATTATACTCCTAAGACTACATAAAGAAGAATATATCATATATAATCCAACAGTTAACAGAGACTTACCTGTTAAGTTGAAGGTTGACTAAGATTATATATGGTAATTCTTCTTTCTGGGTGTTCTTTCCCGCCCGTTTGGTCCCGTCCCGAACACCCACGTCAACTTATCAGTAAAAGCGATGATAGGTTGCTTAAAATAGTGAAGCGTGAATTGTACACTACTGGCGAGATCGTATCTCTATTATATTCCTAAGACTACAGAAAGAAGAATTACCATATATGATCTTAGTCAACCTTCAACTTAACAGGTAAGTCTCGGTTAACTGTTGGATTTCTTGTTACTTTTCCTCGCTTTAGTTACCTTTTGGTAATTAAAGTGAGTCGTTATTTGGTAATTAAAGCAGGGGATACCTGTATAAAAAAGACAGAGGTTTAAAAAAGGCTGTTAGTTGTATGTATACGCGTTTTTTCTTCTTTAACTGTTGATTGGTATATTTATGTACAGGACAATTATTAACGTACTGTCCTATATGATTCACTTTAATTCAATTTTATTAGAATTAGGATCTAGGCTATTAATTGTCGGCCCCCAGGGGCTCTATCCTGAAGCTGTCTGTGGTGAATGGAAGAGAAGGGAGGTGGCGTCCCTTGGGCCCCGAACTGTTGTAATTTGGATTATGGATTGTCTTTTTTCATTATTACCATGTTTATCATTTTTTTAACGCTACTTGCAGTTTTAGAGGATAGCGCTAGGGTTATGCTCTTCAACTACGAGGTCTTAGATTTTTGTGTTAGGTAGGCTCGTAGGCTTCATTTACTATCACCTCTTCATTTTCCTCTTCCATCCGTGAGTGCAGCCACCGGTGCTTGTGTCCCGTTTCGTCACATTCCTTGGTAAGTGACTGTATTCACGGAGTAGCTTTTCTGCATCCATGAGCATTGTCACCGACGGTGGTAAGTGACTTTGTTCATGGAGCCACTTTTCTCTCTGACTGCTTCTTTCAGTCCCTTGTATTTAATTTCCTTTTGACGTCAGCGATATGGCCTTTGGTTCCGAAGCAGACGTTAAACCCCCTAATAAATAAATTAATTAATTAATTATTAATTGTCGCTTCAAAATATCGCAACATATTTATATTATCTATAATGTGATTGCTGTTGCTTTGTTTATATTTTAGTTTTCATATTTTTTTATTATATTTGTTGAAATGCGAATGTTTTTCAGTTTTTATACTGAAATGTGTAGGTTACTCTTGAAGCTGTGATTTTCCGAATCAATTTATTGTTTTGAAATTTGTCCTTTGCGTTGTTTTCCGACGCTAAGACACAATTTGATAGTAAAGGGATTTATTGTTCAATAAATTATACAAAAATTGTTAAATTTGCATCATGACAACTTTTCAAATTGTGTTTAATAATAATAATAATAATAATAATAATAATAATAACAATAATAGAGTTTATTTAATCAATCAACTACATTTATATACAAAAAAAAAGGATAATTTATTTGATTGAAGAAAGCCCTAAGGTAACTTCAAAAAAAGTTATTCGGGCAAATTAAAATATATCTATGTATAAAATAATTCAGTTAGCAAGATTAATCATAATGTGACAACTGAAAACTATTGAATTATATTAAACAAAAACAAATGAAAAAAAAATTGAAGATACAGTGACTGCAATAAAGTTACTAAGAAATAGTATTATAGGCATACAACACTTTTCACAAATTGTTCAAAAACAAAAACATCGACAACTACATTTATATTACTGGATGAAATATTTCCTAACATGACGTTTGAATATTTTATATGTTTCGCACTGGCGTAACTCTGGAGGCAATGAATTCCACACAACTATAGATTTATAAAAGAATTTTTTTTGGCAGATTATGAAAATATGGGTCTGAATTATCTACGAAGCAAGTAAACATTTTGAGATATAAAATACCTATAAAGAGAATCATAACACATATAGGTATCGCAATGGTGAGGATTTGATCTATTCAACAATTTAAACGCTCTCTTCTGAAGGCCATTAACTCTTGCCACATTGCATGTACCACTAGCACCCCACACCGATATACAATAAGTCATGCAAGAATAAATCAGAGAATAATAGTTTTTAATACAGTATAAGGTGAACAGAGGGAAATACGATACATTACACCTAGAGATCTTGATATTTTTGTTGATATATCAGCAATATGGTCAGAAAATGATAGTCTGTCATCAAGTATAACTGCCAGAAACCTAGCGCTGCTCACTCTTACAATTGGAGTGCCCCTAAGTAAAATATCAGTCAAAGGCAGGCTCAGAGGTTTATGAGTAAAAATCATATAGGAAGTCTTAGATAAATTATCAGCTAACGAGAGCTTATTTAGACTTAGCCAATAATCAACGGACATCAATGACTGAGTCATCCCAGCACTAACTTCCGACAAATCATTACCCACTGACATTACCGTAGTATCGTCGGCATAGTGGACAAAAGAGAGATAATTGGCAGTTCTATGCAGATCATTGATGTAAAGAACAAACAACATAGGTCCCAAAACAGATCCCTGGGGAACTCCAATATCATAGGAAACATAATTGGAGAAAGCTCCATTCACTCTGACTCTTCCAACTCTATCTGACAAGTAAGATCTAAACCATGACAAAATATTATCTCTGAACCCATACGTTCAAGCTTCCTTAACAAAATATCGTGACTAATGGTGTCAAAGGCCTTGCTGAAATCTAACAATACAGCAACTAAAATCTTCTTATCATTCAAAGCAATTGAACACTCATCAACCATACGCAAAATAGCATCAGCCGTAGATTTTCCGGGTCGGAATCCATATTGACTGTTATTCAGGATATCATACCTAGTCAAGTATTCCACCACTCGGACGCTCATCAATTTTTCCATTATTTTTGACATAACACTCATGGTTGAAATTGGCCTATAGTTTTCCTTAACTTTTGAGTTTTTACTTTTGAAGATTGGAATTATTGTTGACAATTTCAAACAGTTTGGAAAACATCCTATCACAAGAGAATCATTAAATATATGGGAAATAATAGGTGCTAACAGATTAATGAGAATTTTGTAAATAAAGGTCGGAATATCATATAGATTACAATTACCATTCTTCATACCATGCACCAAATTCACAACTTCAACACATGAGACTGGCGAAGCAAAGAATGAATTTGTTAGCGGCTCGGGCATGAATTGCAGAGGATCTCCCTGTTGAACCGGAATTTTTTCATTTAGATCCCTAGCAATGGAAGAAAAATAAGACGAAAACACCCCGGAAACTTCTATATCAGAAACAACATTCATACCATTAGAATCCTCAAGCAATATATTGACCTTCGATTCCCGCTTAAGAAAATGTTTATTTAACAATTTCCAAGTCGATTTCATGTCTTGAGATGCCTCGTTAAATTTCAGATGAAAATAGTGCTTTTTAGCACGTCTAATGTCGTATTGAAGTTTATTTTTGAAACTATTGTAATCATCGAAGCTATTAGCACCCGATTTGTAACCCCTAAAAAGAACAAATTTTTGTTTTATTGCTATTACCAACTCATTATTAATCCAGGGATTACACAAAGATTTAAAAGATATTACCTTACTACGAATGGGACAACACTTGTTGTAAATTTTGTAAAAATTATCTAGACAAACCTTACACTTAATGTTGATATCAGTGTCATTGTGTGCTATTAAATGCCAATCACCAAAATAGCAACTAATTTCAGAAAACAATCTTACAAGGTTATCATTACAGTGATCTCTAAATCTCTTAACAATTGGTTTTTTTCTATCATCCACCCTTAAAACAATAAATATACCATAATGGTCAGAGATATCACAGCCCACCAGTACTCCACTTTTAGCTACATTAAAACGGTTAAACCAAAAATGATCTATACAAGTGGCTGAATCGTCTGTAACACGTGTAGGTTTAGTTATGTACGGGAGATAGTTATAAGACCTAAACACATCTACCATACCAGTCCAAGCATTATCCAAATTTAATAAGTCAATATTCAAGTCACCACCAACAAGAACACATTTTGATGGAGAAATAGAAGACAACGAGCGTTCTAGAAATGCTACAAATTCGTTCCGATAAACAGAACCAGGTGGTCGATATATACCTATAACAATTATTTCAATTTTGTCTAGTTTCAACATTATAGAATTACATAACGAGTAGGATTTATATTTAGCACGAATATACACAGAGCACCCACCACCCCTTCTATCACTGCGACAGCTATGATAACCAATATATCCATCAATATCCCGTACACTATCTGCAGAGAACCATGTCTCAGTAACAATGAGAACATCAACCCCACCCTTCATTTCACTTAACATGATAGATAAAGAGTCATAATTTTTTTCAAAAGAATGAATATTTTGACAAACCACCGTAAGCCCACCCTCAATGTTAAAGCTATTAAAATTATCGGTCGTGCAGCTGACACACCTATCAACATAAACATTCAAAGAATCAGACTCGAAAATAAAAACTAAAAAAACATAATAATAAAGGCAGAAAAAACAACGGGAAAATAGGCAGCAAATATCCCAAATTAGGTAGAGACGGGTAAGCTCCGTTAGGTAGAGAGGTAGATGACTGCGCTAGGTAGAGACATGCAAATATCGTTAGGTAGAGGTAGGTAAACATCATTAGGTAGAGGTAGGTAAACATCGTTAGGTAGAGGTAGGTAAACATCATTAGGTAGAGGTAGATAAGCATCGTTAGGTAGATATAGGTAAACATCGTTAGGTAGAGGTAGGTAAACATCGTTAGGTAGAGGCAGGTAAACATCGTTAGGTAGAGGTAGGTAAACATCGTTAGGTAGAGGTAGGTAAACATCGTTAGGTAGAGGTAGGTAAACATCATTAGGTAGAGGTAGATAAACATCATTAGGTAGAGGTAGATAAACATTGTTAGGCAGAGACAGGTAAACCCCGTTAGGCAGAGACAGGTAAACCCCGTTAGGCAGAGACAGGTAAACCCCGTTAGGCAGAGACAGGTAAACCCCGTTAGGCAGAGACAGGTAAACCCCGTTAGGCAGAGACAAGTAAACTCAGTTTGGTAGAGACAAGTAAACTCCGTTTGGTAGAGACAAGTAAACTCCGTTTGGTAGAGACAAGTAAACTCAGTTAGGCAGAGACAGGTAAACCCCGTTAGGCAGAGACAGGTAAACCCCGTTAGGCAGAGACAGGTAAACCCCGTTAGGCAGAGACAGGTAAACCCCGTTAGGCAGAGACAGGTAAACCCCGTTAGGCAGAGACAGGTAAACCCCGTTAGGCAGAGACAGGTAAACTCCGTTAGGTAGAGACAGGTAAACTCCGTTAGGTAGAGACAGGTAAACTCCGTTTGGTAGAGGCAAGTAAACTCCGTTTGGTAGAGGCAAGTGCACATCATTAGGTAGAGGCAGTAAACAGATAAACATCAGGAGAGCAGAGATAAACATCAGGAGAGCAGAGATAAGCATCAGGAGAGTAGAGATAAACATCAGGAGAGTAGAGATAAACATCAGGAGAGCAGAGATAAACATCAGGAGAGCAGAGATAAACATCAGGAGAGCAGAGATAAACATCAGGAGAGCAGAGATAAACATCAGGAGAGCAGAGATAAACATCAGGAGAGCAGAGATAAACATCAGGAGAGCAGAGATAAACATCAGGAGAGCAGAGATAAACATCAGGAGAGCAGAGATAAACATCAGGAGAGCAGAGATAAACATCAGGAGAGCAGAGATAAACATCAGGAGAGCAGAGATAAACATCAGGAGAGCAGAGATAAACATCAGGAGAGCAGAGATAAACATCAGGAGAGCAGAGATAAACATCAGGAGAGCAGAGATAAACATCAGGAGAGCAGAGATAAACATCAGGAGAGCAGAGATAAACATCAGGAGAGCAGAGATAAACATCAGGAGAGCAGAGATAAACATCAGGAGAGCAGAGATAAACATCAGGAGAGCAGAGATAAACATCAGGAGAGCAGAGATAAACATCAGGAGAGCAGAGATAAACATCAGGAGAGCAGAGATAAACATCAGGAGAGCAGAGATAAACATCAGGAGAGCAGAGATAAACATCAGGAGAGCAGAGATAAACATCAGGAGAGCAGAGATAAACATCAGGAGAGCAGAGATAAACATCAGGAGAGCAGAGATAAACATCAGGAGAGCAGAGATAAACATCAGGAGAGCAGAGATAAACATCAGGAGAGCAGAGATAAACATCAGGAGAGCAGAGATAAACATCAGGAGAGCAGAGATAAACATCAGGAGAGCAGAGATAAACATCAGGAGAGCAGAGATAAACATCAGGAGAGCAGAGATAAACATCAGGAGAGCAGAGATAAACATCAGGAGAGCAGAGATAAACATCAGGAGAGCAGAGATAAACATCAGGAGAGCAGAGATAAACATCAGGAGAGCAGAGATAAACATCAGGAGAGCAGAGATAAACATCAGGAGAGCAGAGATAAACATCAGGAGAGCAGAGATAAACATCAGGAGAGCAGAGATAAACATCAGGAGAGCAGAGATAAACATCAGGAGAGCAGAGATAAACATCAGGAGAGCAGAGATAAACATCAGGAGAGCAGAGATAAACATCAGGAGAGCAGAGATAAACATCAGGAGAGCAGAGATAAACATCAGGAGAGCAGAGATAAACATCAGGAGAGCAGAGATAAACATCAGGAGAGCAGAGATAAACATCAGGAGAGCAGAGATAAACATCAGGAGAGCAGAGATAAACATCAGGAGAGCAGAGATAAACATCAGGAGAGCAGAGATAAACATCAGGAGAGCAGAGATAAACATCAGGAGAGCAGAGATAAACATCAGGAGAGCAGAGATAAACATCAGGAGAGCAGAGATAAACATCAGGAGAGCAGAGATAAATATGAGTTATGATTTCCATTTATGAATTTCTGCGGAAATCAACACAAAAAGTTGGGAGAGTGAAACAACACAAAGTTGGGAGAGTGAAACAACACAAAGTTGGGAGAGTGAAACAACACAAAGTTGGGAGAGTGAAACAACACAAAGTTGGGAGAGTGACACAACACAAAGTTGGGAGAGTGAACCAACACAAAGTTGGGAGAGTGAAACAACACAAAGTTGGGAGAGTGAAACAACACAAAGTTGGGAGAGTGAAACAACACAAAGTTGGGAGAGTGAAACAACACAAAGTTGGGAGAGTGAAACAACACAAAGTTGGGAGAGTGAAACAACACAAAGTTGGGAGAGTGAAACAACACAAAGTTGGGAGAGTGAAACAACACAAAGTTGGGAGAGTGAAACAACACAAAGTTGGGAGAGTGAAACAACACAAAAAGTTGGTAGAGTAAAACAACCTTCACATTGAAAACTAATGGATCTAAAAAATGATTAGCATTGTAACTGGAGTAATTTGATTAGTCAATTCCATAATTTTACTTTTTTATTATTTACAAATTTTACATGTTTGTCGTCATGTACCAGGCCCATTTTTAAATATCTAAACTCATTAAATTTAGTATTTTTTTAGAATGTGATTTAGAAAACTATCAAAAATCATCACAGATACACTTTTATTGACTGTAATTTGTTATCTTCATTAAATCTGTTCAGTATTTAAATATCAACCTTACAGGTTAATCATAGCTAGAGCCCGGACTTTTAGGACCTATAAAAAAGGCATTTAAGGACCTATCAAGGCATTTTAGGACCTAAATACAACATTTTAGGACTTATGCATACACTTCTAAGATTAATAAATAGGTATTTACAACGAATAAATCAGCATTTTGAAATATAAAATTGACAGCTTTTAGTCCGTTTAAATGAACAAAATGGTGAAAATAAATAAATAATTCATCCCTTAAAAATTCAATGAATCTAGTTTATAGCATATTTATTCAAATTTAGCCTAAAAGTATTATAAAAAAAAAGTTAGGTAAATTGAAATTCATGAAATGAAACTAATTCCAATATTAAATTCGAAATTTGTATTTATAGAAGCCCTCGTAGAAGACAACCTCAGATTAAACAAATCATACATTAGATAATTAGACCGATTAAGATACTCTGAAATTGTTGTACAGCAAAAACCACTTACAAGACAAAACACAATTTTTGTCGCCTGGCAGTTTTTCTATTGTAAGTATTACAAATATCCCTAGGTTCTACATATCACTCTCTTTGAATAGTTTATTATTCACTATTTTGTGCATGGCAGAGTCTGTGCTAAAAAAATTATGCAAATAATCACAGAAAACTAGATACAGTGGTGACTATACTAATTCTTGAAGTGATATAAGTAGTTTATTTGTATAATAATTCAGACAGATTTTGATTGAATTAAAACGTTCTATATACTTGTCAAAATAACCCATCAACTTTACCGACTTACCAAATTATTTAATAATATAAAAAGCATCATTTTATGAGTTTATGATATTTTAGGACTTTATGGCATTTATGGCATTTTAAGGACTTTATGGCATTTTAAGGACTTTATGGCATTAATTGACTCTATTGCATTTATTGACTTTATGGCATTTTATGGCATTTGTCCGGGCTCTAATCATAACTATACCAAGAACGCATGAAATCGCTTATTTAAAATAAGTAGCAAAAATAACCAGTAACATTTTTGATGGCCCATTTGTACGATTTGAACTGCTTGGTAATTAGCAGAATATAGAAGAAAAAACTTGTTAGAAATTGAACTGAGTTTCATTTGTGCGAAAATAAATATCTAATCTGAATACTGTGATTTTACATCCCAATATATAAGATGTTATTTCTTCTGAGAGGTGCAGACTTTTCTTCAACCAATTTTCGTAAGGGGGTATATTAACAAACTCTAATGCTACCAAACATGCTACTTTAACAGAATAATGTACTAAACTATATCGAATTACATAATAGGATACTGATGAGGGTGAAAACTAAAAATAAATTTCAATCATTTTTCTACTTTAAAACTAAACGAAAACTACTCAACAATACCAAATTATTTTAAAGTATTTTGAAAAATTGTGTATGCAAGACAAAACTTGAAAAAACATAGTACCAAATAATGAAATCATTGAAAACTGAAGGAATAAATCCACACACAAAGAGCATTCCTAAAATTATTTCTTTGTCTATGAGTAGCCTCGGGTACTAGGACAGAGTATCGAAGGACAGAGTATCGAAGGACAGAGTATCGAAGGACAGAGTATCGAAGGACAGAGTATCGAATGGCAGAGTATCGAATGACAGAGTATTGAAGGACAGAGTATTGAAGGACAGAGTATTGAAGGACAGAGTATTGAAGGACAGAGTATTGAAGGACAGAGTATTGAAGGACAGAGTATTGAAGGACAGAGTATTGAAGGACAGAGTATTGAAGGACAGAGTATTGAAGGACAGAGTATTGAAGGACAGAGTATTGAAGGACAGAGTATTGAAGGACAGAGTATCGAAGGACAGAGTATCGAAGGACAAAGTATCGAAAATTCGATCAAATTTATAATAATGGAGAATTGATCGAATGAAAAAATCTTTCTTTAAAAATAACTTGCATTACATTAGTTATACATAAATTGAAGTACGATTTTTGTTTATTGCCCGACAGTTAGGCCCAAGTCAATTGCATAGGTCCCGACAATTGGACTCGCCGAAAATTGAGCCGAAGACAATTAAGCCTGTGGCTATTGGGCCCCAATACAATTGAGCCTAGTACAATCGATCATAAAGAAATTTGGGTCCAGGGCCACTATTGATCCCATTAATAAAATGGTTACAGTTTTTTATTTTATTTTATGACTCATTTTGTCTTTATTGAACCAGGCTAGGGAGGCCCTACATTGTTCTTTCTATGCTAAATGTTCTTCTATTTTTGTCTTTCTATACTTTCATTTTCTATATTTTGTCTTTCTTTACTATATCCTTCTATACTTTGTCTCTCAATACTTTGTCTCTCAATACTTTGTCTTTCGATACTTTATCTTTCGATACTTTGTCTTTCGATACTTTATCTTTCGATACTTTGTCTTTCGATACTTTATCTTTCGATACTTTATCTTTCGATACTTTGTCTTTCGATACTTTATCTTTCGATACTTTGTCTTTCGATACTTTGTCTTTCGATACTTTGTCTTAACAATAATCTAAAATATCGATAAACATTCAACGGCGAGTTTTTTAAATAAAATCTTGCCATTCAATCTAGGGTTACCACTCAATTACCGAACACTCGCATTATTCGAACAGTAGGCATTTACCAAATGAAAAAAATTACCAAATGACAAATCCTACGATATAAATCTTATTATTATGAAAATAATTTATCATTATTGAGTAGTTTTGGTTCATTACAAAAGTAAAAAACAATGGAAATTTATTTCATAGTTTTCATCCTTACCATTATTCTATTTTGTAATTTGATCTTTAGATACACCATTGTTCTGTTAAAGTACATGATTAGTAACATTAGATTATAAAAGTGTTATTTTTTTTCTTTTGTGGTTTGAGTAACTTTTATTTGAGGCACAGAGTGATATAGGGTAAGTTACGAGTTATTGGACAGTTCCACATTTCTGATTACAAGAAAAAGTAATTAATAATTTAGCATTTTATGTCTCGTTATTTCTATTATTATCCATGAGAACAGTGTGCACAGATAGACGTTACAATGTGCACAGATAGACGTTACAATGTGCACAGATAGACGTTACAATGTGCACAGATAGACGTTACAATGTGCACAGATAGACGTTACAATGTGCACAGATAGACGTTACAATGTGCACAGATAGACGTTACAATGTGCACAGATAGACGTTACAATGTGCACAGATAGACGTTACAATGTGCACAGATAGACGTTACAATGTGCACAGATAGACGTTACAATGTGCACAGATAGACGTTACAATATGCACAGATAGACGTTACAATGTGCACAGATAGACGTTACAATGTGCACAGATAGACGTTACAATGTGCACAGATAGACGTTACAATGTGCACAGATAGACGTTACAATGTGCACAGATAGACGTTACAATGTGCACAGATAGACGTTACAATATGCACAGATAGACGTTACAATGTGCACAGATAGACGTTACAATGTGCACAGATAGACGTTAGAATGTGCTCAGATAGACGTTACAATCTGCACAGATAGACGTTACAATGTGCACAGATAGACGTTACAATGTGCACAGATAGACGTTACAATGTGCACAGATAGACGTTACAATGTGCACAGATAGACGTTACAATCTGCACAGATATACGTTACAATGTGCACAGATAGACGTTACAATGTGCACAGATAGACGTTACAATGTGCACAGATAGACGTTACAATGTGCACAGATAGACGTTACAATGTGCACAGATAGACGTTACAATGTGCACAGATAGACGTTACAATGTGCACCATAGACAGAGTTACATGACTTCTACAGGGGTAACTATGATATTTATTTTGATTCAGTTGATATAAAATTTAATGATGGGATAACTATCACATAATACGTGATTCCACGTCCAAAATTAAAAATAAAGGAATACAATAAATATCTTTACATTATTGACAAAAAGAAATGATTGAAGTGTAGTATCTAGTCTCTAATATAATTTTACAAATGAAGCATATTCAATTATTTTTATTACTATGCATTTCTATCTATAAAACTATTTTCCATTTAAACATTTTTTGTATTATTTCATTACATGAATAATTTTTGATTTCGCTGATATTTCATATGAATAAATATTATGGTAACTATGATATTCATTTTTATTCTGTTGATATATAATTTAGTATTGGAATAACTTTCTCATAATATGATTAGATTCTATTTTATACATTATTATTACAAATCTTTCAGAAAATTCAGTGTATGTTTTGAATTAAATTTTGAAAATTAACGACTGGTTAAAATTTTGAAAATTATTATACATTTCATTCGACAGCAAGATACATTTCATTTGACAGCAAGTTGCATCATTTGACAGGAAGATACATTCCATTTGACAGCAAGATATTTCATTTGACAGCAAGATACATTCCATTTGACAGCAAGATATTTCATTTGAGAGCAAGATTCATTCCATTTGACAACAAGATACATCATTTGACAGCAAGATACATTTCATTTGACGGCAAGATACAGTTCGTTTGACAACAAGATACATTTCATTTGACAGCAGGATACGTCATTTGACAGCAAGAAATATTTTCATTTGACAGCAAGATGCATTTCATTTGACAGCAAGATACATCATTTGACAGCCCGAAACATCATTTGACAGCAAGATACATCATTTGACAGCAAGATACATCATTTGACAGCAAGATACATCATTTGACAGCCCGAAACATCATTTGACAGCAAGATACATCATTTGACTGCAAGATACATCATTTGACAGCAAGATACATCATTTGACAGCAAGATACATCATTTGACAGCAAGATACATCATTTGACAGCAAGATACATCATTTGACAGCAAGATACATCATTTGACAGCAAGATACATCATTTGACAGCAAGATACATCATTTGACAGCAAGATACATCATTTGACAGCAAGATACATCATTTGACAGCAAGATACATCATTTGACAGCAAGATACATCATTTGACAGCAAGATACATTTCATTTGACTGCAACTAGTGTATCTTATTGAAGTACCGGGTGCTCAATAAAAACCTGACACATTTCAAAGTTTAATAACTTTTAAACTAATCAACATTTTTAAATAAACTAAACTGGAAAATAAAGCTAAGGCTTGAGAGTTTACTTTGAGTATACCAGATTTACCATATGCTCTATATATTTGCCAAATTTTTAACCCTGTCAAGTAAGCCAAAACCTGCAGGCATGCCTTATTCACCACAGGAAATGAGCTAAATAGTCGGGTTTTATTATCTTGCAAGTTCTCTCGTATTAACGCAGCTAAAATTCCGTTTGCACTTCAATGTGCTTTATGCACCATTAAAAAACACAATTAAAAACCTTGTTCAAATCTATTTACTTTCGATCACAATAACGGAGCCTCTGGGAGACCAGTATCAGTGCGCTGAGCGCTCTGAAGCGTCAATTTTTGAAGACCCTAATAAAAGTTACAGAAAGAGAGTTAAGGCTTTATTAATGAAACCATCATCGATGTTAACAATAGTTAAAAAAAGACCTTAAGTTGACTCTTTATACGGTAAAACACCTCACACGGCGAATGAGACTATGAGGAAGTTTTAAGAGATGTTTAATGAAAAGATCATATCCAAGAGAAGTGACTTCCCATAGTCTCCACGTTCTGCAGACCTCAGTCCTCTAGATTTTTATTCTCTGGGGATATTGTCTTAAAATGTGAACCAGAAAATCTGAGGTAAATTGAGGACTTCGTTCACAACATTCTAAGAGCAACATGTGAAAGTGTCGTTGTCAACATCAAACGCCGGATTACTGAATGCATCGACCGAAATGAAGACCACATAGAGTATAGAATTTAGTTTGACATTTGTTACATGGTAATGTAAATAAAACTCCCAGTTATTTTCTTCATTTTCCTGTTTATTATATTTAAATATGTTGCTTAGTTTTTAAGTTATTAAATTTTGGAATGTGTCAGGGTTTTATTGAGCACCCGGTATGATATAATATATATAAACTGTTTATTTCAGTTTCATTTATCGAGTACTCGCCAATTATTGTGAAAAGATATTAATTTTTAAAGATTTGCCAATTCCAAACTTCAAAAACATTAATTTTCAAGAAGTTCACTACATTATTGTTATTGTTTCAAGAATGTTACTAATGGGTTACTAGATTAAATAAATATATTTACTGGTTTACTTTCGATGTATTTACATTGGTTTTAAATTGATTCACATTTTGGCCATTTGATACATTTTCTCAAATTTGGGGATAAAAAAACGATAAGGAGCTTCAAATGTAATTTTCAATCGGAATTCAAGACATAATATATATCTAATTATTAGTGTAGTTTCTGTATACATTAAACTAATTCAGATTTGTAAATAAACGATGTTGACTATTTAATGTACGGCAGACTGATCAGAAACAAATCAGTCTGTCATCGAATATGTTTAATTTTCTACGAGTAAAGAGATAATATAAGTTTTCTATGAAGTCTCTGTTCAGGGGATACTAATTCAAATGTAAATGTAGAGAAAACAAAAAGAGAAGACGGAAATATTATTTACAAATATCATTACATTCGGCTATTGGCACAAATAATGATGGTACAAACTAATGAAACAATAAAAGTAATATTTGATGCTATAGTTACTGTGCTACAACAACTCGGTTAGGTATTTATAGTTTTATACATTTTTAAAGTAATGATACAATGGAAAAATACAAATAAAATTGAATAACTATCTATATTGATTATTATGTATATAAAAATAACTTACATCAAGGTTGGGGTCTATACTACGGTATTTTGAGGTGAGGACTGTGAGTAATTGCCGCCAGAACTGACACTCTGACAGAAACGACTTTACGTTGGTTAATATTTTCACTACGGAGTAAATTTATTAGGTAGTAGGTACAGTGAAATTCCTGAGTTATGAAGTAATGGTTACTTCATAACTCAGAGCCACTTCATAACTCAGAGCCACTTCATAATTCGTGTGCAGTGAGAGTTTTCTGTGATTAAAATCATAGAGAATTTGTGTCATTGAGGGATAACTATGACAAATATTATTCTTATATGGATGTACTGTGAGCACTAAATTTTATACAAAATTGAGTAAATTAAACAAATATTAGGTTAATGTTGTGGGAAATAAATATAGCAACTCATTATTGTACAAAAAATTAATATATATTATGGTAGTAGTCATTTTTGTCTAAATTGAAATCATTAACAAAAATACACATAATTTAAATCTCAAACAATAACGAAAACACAGTTTATACTCAATATATCCGATTTATTGATAACCTAATCTGTATAGTAAATCTTTGCCTTCCTGATTTACACTTTCATATTTAATACTCCATTATAGGATAAAACACAATTATAGGTGGTATCCTTACCTAATTATTGGGTCTCATCCTATAATTAGGTTTTGTCGTATAATTGGGTATTATCCTATAATAGAGCATTATTCAGTTTATTCTACAATAGAGTATTATCTTAGAGTCTGGTGGAGAAGATTGTAAGAACCCACTATTGTATTGAAGTTGTAATTTTCATTAAAAAAACTTCTATATTGTAATTGCTTGTCATACTTGCATTTTTCATTATCACTTCTGCAATATGACTTTCAATTCTACCAATTCATTATTCACTTCTGACAACTTGACTTGGAAAAGGTATAGTTATACCTCAAGAATTATAATTTTCTATGATTTAAAAAAAAAATACTTCATAACTCAGGAGTTTCACTGTACCTAAATAAAAAATAAAGATAATTTTACTTAACTATAAACCAATGAAAACTTTATTTTTTCTGATATAAATTTAAATATATTTTTCCAGAACACAATTAATTTAGATACTTGAAATTGTTTGTCTTCTTGACGCTATAAATTCGATACACCGCGACATCGTATCGATTCGGACATGTTTGCTGCATGTAGATAGTAACTAATTAAAATTAAAGAAAAAACACAGAGTTTGAAATTTGAGTTAGCCAATTTGCTTCTTTACTTCAAAATCACGGACTAGATAACAATTATCGAAACAATATGGTAAAATAACTAAAATTTAGTCCAAAGGTTCCATTGCGGAATTTAATGTTAAAACATTAATCTTTAGCAATATCAGAATATTTTATGCTATTTAATATAAATAATGCTTAAAATTACATACAAATATAATAAATAAAATAATGATCATGAGAAGAAAATACTCGTATGAATATATTGTGGGTAATTTGTAAAATGATATTAGTGAATAACTACCACATTTGTAAAATGATATTAGTGAATAACTACTACATTTGTAAAATGATATTAGTGAATAACTACTACATTTGTAAAATGATATTAGTGAATAACTACTACATTTGTAAAATGATATTAGTGAATAACTACCACATTTGTAAAATGATATTAGTGAATAACTACTACATTTGTAAAAGGATATTAGTGAATAACTACCACATTTGTAAAATGATATTAGTGAATAACTACCACATTTGTAAAATGATATCAGTGAATAACTACCACATTTGTAAAATGATATTAGTGAATGACTACCACATTTGTAAAATGATATCAGTGAATAACTACAACATTTGTAAAATGATATTAGTGAATGACTACCACATTTGTAAAATGATATTAGTGAATAACTACCACATTTGTAAAATGATATCAGTGAATAACTACCACATTTGTAAAATGATATCAGTGAATAACTACCACATTTGTAAAATGATATTAGTGAATAACTACCACATTTGTAAAATGATATTAGTGAATAACTACTACATTTGTAAAAGGATATTAGTGAATAACTACCACATTTGTAAAATGATATTAGTGAATAACTACCACATTTGTAAAATGATATCAGTGAATAACTACCACATTTGTAAAATGATATTAGTGAATGACTACCACATTTGTAAAATGATATCAGTGAATAACTACAACATTTGTAAAATGATATTAGTGAATGACTACCACATTTGTAAAATGATATTAGTGAATAACTACCACATTTGTAAAATGATATCAGTGAATAACTACCACATTTGTAAAATGATATCAGTGAATAACTACCACATTTGTAAAATGATATTAGTGAATGACTACCACATTTGTAAAATGATATTAGTGAATGACTAACACATTTATAAAATGATATTTGCGAATGACTACGGTACTACCACATTTGTAAAATGATATTAGTGAATAACTACTACATTTGTAAAATGATATTAGTGAATAACTACCACATTTGTAAAATGATATTAGTGAATAACTAACACATTTATAAAATGATATCAGTGAATAACTACCACATTTGTAAAATGATATCAGTGAATAACTACCACATTTGTAAAATGATATTAGTGAATGACTACCACATTTGTAAAATGATATTAGTGAATGACTACCACATTTGTAAAATGATATTAGTGAATAACTACCACATTTGTAAAATGATATTAGTGAATAACTACTACATTTGTAAAATGATATTAGTGAATAACTACCACATTTGTAAAATGATATTAGTGAATAACTAACACATTTATAAAATGATATCAGTGAATAACTACCACATTTGTAAAATGATATCAGTGAATAACTACCACATTTGTAAAATGATATTAGTGAATGACTACCACATTTGTAAAATGATATTAGTGAATGACTACCACATTTGTAAAATGATATTAGTGAATAACTACCACATTTGTAAAATGATATTAGTGAATAACTACCACATTTGTAAAATGATATTAGTGAATAACTACCACATTTGTAAAATGATATCAGTGAATAACTACCACACTCCCAATAATTGATGCTCTAATTGACACACCTCTCGGATTGGGTCAAATTATCCAATTTTTAAAATTTTGGACGTGGAAACACCTAAATGTATATTGTGATATTAATAAAATAGTAAATGTTTTCTTTAGAAGTTTGAGTAACTTTTATTTGAGGGACTGAGTGATATAGGGTAAGTTACGAGTTATTGGACAGTTCCACATTTCTGATCATGTAAGAAAAGTATAATTTAACATTTTTAACTCGTTCTTTTAGTTTGTATCCATGATACCTGCAGGTCCAAAATGTAAAGGTGCTCAATAACTCGGAACTTACCCAACAAACCACTTCAACCCTCTAACGCCCAAGTCAGGTTGAAGGCTAAAATTGTTTTTTGATAAAACAATTTTAGAATATATATATTAAAAAAGAATATATTACAAAAAAAAAACTTTGAGTGGTTCGAAATCTAGAATAATTATGTGGTATAGTTTACTTTTATTGTTACGCTTCTTATTGCCTGAATATGATTATACGGAACATATTTAGACATTATTTGATGTTTTGAAGGGTTAACTTACTGATAGAAGCAGTGAGATTGAACGTCACAGTTCTCGGAAAGTGCGTGTTACCACAGCTTATTCTCTTGCCAAAAATACTATTCATGCCCTATCATTTTATGAAAATATAAAAATACTTTTATGAGTTACCACGTATACAAAATATAGTTTATTTATTTGTGTTATATTATACATTAACTTCTTTCTAATTAATGAAGAAATAAATAGAAAGTGTCGTTATTTGAACTACATTCATGTTTTCACGTGTGTTAAAACAACTATGGCGTGGTACGTCATCAAACATTAGTTAATTCAATTCATTTTATGGATTGAATCAACTTACTATGAGAGTTAAAAGTTACTTTTTTGAGAATTTTGAAGTATGTTGAAACAACTATGACAGTGTGTATTGTAGTAACTTACAAAGACTGTTAATACAATGTATCTGGTGTATAAATTAACTTACTA
The DNA here is from genome assembly GCA_947561585.1 of Caprella mutica. Classification (NCBI taxonomy): domain Eukaryota; kingdom Metazoa; phylum Arthropoda; class Malacostraca; order Amphipoda; family Caprellidae; genus Caprella; species Caprella mutica. Next base: position 13,232 of record CANNZV010001458.1, on the reverse strand, counting down.
TGAGAGTTGGCGCTACTTTTTTTATGTTTAGGAGTGAGTCAAAACGACTGTTTTATTTTAACCAACGTCAATTTAACTACTTTTAAGTAGTACCTGCAACTCACCACGTAGGTAGGGGCAAATCAAACCATTCATATAAGTTAAGTCAAATTTGATTTGATATAACTATTAATTCTTTGTCTGCGTGTACTAAACTAATTTTACATAATTAATATAATCGAATGTTATTGTGTTACTCATACCTTAAACTCAAATAATTTTATTTCATTAGTAATATATAATGTATTCTGTGAAGAAATATTTTGATTCTGAAGAAACAATTTTATTTTATTGAAGATTTGATTACCTTGGGTAACTATGATATTTTTTATTTTTTTTGTTGATATATAATTTAATGATGAAATAACTTTCACAGAAAGAGTTAGCATCTAATTAATGCATTACTAAAATTATAGATACTTACAAATAAAATAATTCAAAGTAAGTTCATTAATTCACTTAGCAGTACCTATCAAAAATTAGAACGTGAGTCACAATCACCCAATTAAGACCGTTTAAAATCAAGCAAAATGCTCAGTATATTTACAGATAGATTATATACTAGTTCAATAAATAATTAATTGCATATTATATAGTAATCTAATTAGAACTAAGTAATTATTGCACTGTGACTGTGTTTCCTAGTCACTTTGACTATGTTTTCTGGTCAGTATGACCCTCTCTCTACCACAGGAAGGTTGTGTGTCAGTAACTGCTCTGCCATCTAACGAGGGGAATATTTTTCCGGCGATGAACGCTCCGTTGTGATTTACGTAAAGTCGATAGGTTCCAATGACTTCTTTTCGGTTATTATATCAAAAACATTTAAAATGAACACTTGTGATGATGAATAAACTATTCGAATTATGAGTTGGTGTAATTATTAAATAGTTATTCAGTTTAGATGTTGTAGATTGTTTATTATTTAATTGGCATTGCAGTTTGCAGTCGAATTTCATTTTTAATTAAGTGACAAAAAGATTCAAAATTACGGAAACATTTTGATAAATTTTGAGATAAGAAAATGTTACGTCAAATTGTGCACAGTATACAAAATGAAATCACTTTGTCTACTGTGCACAATGTTAGGTCGCTCTAATTGTGCACAACACGACGTTTTTCTGTGCATAAACTGACGTTACTGTGCACGATATGACGCTACAATGTGACGTTACTGTGCACAGTGTGACGTTACTGTGCACAATGTGACGTTACTGTGCACAGTGTGACGTTACTGTGCACAGTGTGACGCTACTGTGCACAGTGTGACGTTATTGTGCACAGTGTGACGTTACTGTGCACAGTGTGACGTTACTGTGCACAGTGTGACGTTACTGTGCACAGTGTGACGTTACTGTGCACAGTGTGACGTTACTGTGCACAGTGTGACGTTACTGTGCACAGTGTGACGTTACTGTGCACAGTGTGACGTTACTATGCACAGTGTGACGTTACTGTGCACAGTGTGACGCTACTGTGCACAGTGTGACGCTACTATGCACAGTGTGACGTTACTGTGCACAGTGTGACGTTACTGTGCACAGTGTGACGCTACTGTGCACAGTGTTCTCTCCCATGGACCACCTCACCCCAAACGGTCCCATCGATCCACAGGTTGGTCCCCTCTTATCGATCTTCAGCTGAAGAGACTTCCCTCAACTTTCTTGGCTTCCAAACTATTATTGACTTTACCATTGAGAGGTTTTTGATGTTAAATAACTTCATGCAATGTTATTTTATAAAAGTAATCAAAGACAATAAAACATTCTAACCCTTAGGACCTGACGGGTACAATCTATCAGCTAAATTCACTATTTGCTACTCAATGTCGATATGAGATTCCATAGCTTGAATGTCATACGCTAGGACTATATTCAACAACATCTGAATATCTTTATGTTACTTATTACAAATAATTTCTCAAATGTATTTAAGAAGTATATATAAATAAATAAATATAAAATATCATTTATGGTAATATATATAAAATTCAACGAATTTAGTATTTTATAAAAATAACAACGTGTTTTCACGCCAGAATTTTTACGATATTTAAAAGTTTCAGATTACCTAATTAATAACAATTGTAATCGTCTTATTTATTCCCTAATATGATTTTACTAATGATTAGCAGTATGGGATATGTTGTTAATATGGAATACTATCTTCAAGTTACATCATTTTATTTATTATTTGTAATAACATAATCACATTTGTAAAATATTGAAGATTCATGAGAAATTGAAATTAATATATTAAATAATAGGAGTAACTATGACATTTATTTTGATTTTGTTGATGTATAATTTAATGATGAAATAACTTAACTAATTACTAGAAGATTCTTATGAATAAAATAAGTCAAATATATCGTTATTTCTTTTAACAGTACCCCAAAATAGAACGATGGGTCACTATGGCCCATGTACCACCGTTTTGAATGTAGCAACTTGTCGATAGTATATTTTACACAAAGTATGGTACATGCTTTCACACTAAATATTTATGTCATTATATAAATCATTAATTTGCCATCAACAAAATAATATTTTACAATGTAAATTTTTATAAAGTTTTAGCGTAATTCCGTAATTTATATATTTCAAATTTATAGATATATACTCTCTTTACCATACACTATCTTCATAAATAGAATAATCCAGTCAAGGAAACCAAATAGGTACAATTTAAATGTCATTCTTTGATTTTCAAATATCAATTTGATATGTAAAATTTAACATAATTATCTTCCATCAGGTTTTCCTTTTCTAAATTACTATACGTTTTAAAATGAACTCTAGTTATTCCCCCGTCAGTAGCAACATTAGAGAAGATGTCACCCCGTACGTTTCTCCCTCCTCTACCATTTCACCAAAGTCTGCCGGTAGAACCAGTGAACAAGATGGCAGTCTGACCGATTCGGTGGCCGAAGCCTTGAAGAGTAAATCCGAAGATTATCATTTCTTCTTTGGATGGAATAAAAACAATGCATGCATTGAAAACCTGTACGAGCCAAAGAAAGAGTCAAATCAGAATGTTCCAAATAACAAGACCCTTCCCTCGACAGTTGATGATTTGAATATTTATAACAAAAACTATCAAAATATCGACGTTAACAATCCGTGGCATGAAATATTATCACAGGAGAAAAATGGCAACAAAAAATGTTCATTTGTTGCTAAAGATGTGCCTTCTCTTTCCGAAACAAACAGTACAAACTACAAAAATAAAAATCCGTTGAGATTGATAACCACAAATTTAAAGCCAACTTCCAAACAGAATTTAAATCTGTTATTCGCAAATCACAATACTAAATCATTCGATGATACCATCCGTGAAAATGACACTTATGAAGAGTACAGGAAAGTACCGGATGAAGGAAGAGCAGGCAATGATGTACCTAAATCGGAGGAGTTTAGGAAATTGAATAAATATTCTCCTGATTTGGAGTCACTCAAAGTAAACAATACTGCAATTCACACCGAAAGAACAGCCAATGAGGGACACAATCAGACTCTAGAAGAGATATTAGGCTCTACCGACAGAATGCTGGCTACTCTCAGTGACTTGGAAGACTTCGACATGATAGATGCAGACCTTTCTTCTGATGAAGATTGTGAGGTGCAACAAAACAGAAGATTGCTCACTGATGTGAGTACTGCATTAGCATGCAATTTACTAGTCAATGCAATTTACTATTCAATGCAATTTACTAATCAATGCAGTTTAATAGTCAATGCAATTTACTAGTCAATGCAATTTACTAGTCAATGCAGTTTACTAGTCAATGCAATTTACTAGTCAATGCAATTTACTAGTCAATGCAGTTTACTAGTCAATGCAGTTTACTAGTCAATGCAATTTACTAGTCAATGCAATTTACTAGTCAATGCAATTTACTAGTCAATGCAATTTACTAGTCAATGCAATTTACTAGTCAATGCAATTTACTAGTCAATGCAATTTACTAGTCAATGCAATTTACTAGTCAATGCAATTTACTAGTCAATGCAATTTACTAGTCAATGCAGTTTACTAGTCAATGCAATTTACTAGTCAATGCAGTTTACTAGTCAATGCAATTTACTAGTCAATGCAATTTACTAGTCAATGCAGTTTACTAGTCAATGCAGTTTACTAGTCAATGCAATTTACTAGTCAATGCAATTTACTAGTCAATGCAATTTACTAGTCAATGCAATTTACTAGTCAATGCAATTTACTAGTCAATGCAATTTACAAGTTAATGCAATTTACTAGTCAATGCAATTTACTAGTCAATGCAATTTACTAGTCAATGCAATTTACTAGTCAATGCAATTTACTAGTCAATGCAATTTACTAGTCTATGCAATTTACTAGTCAATGCAATTTACTAGTCAATGCAATTTACTAGTCAATGCAATTTACTAGTCAATGCAATTTACTAGTCAATGCAATTTACTAGTCAATGCAATTTACTAGTCAATGCAATTTACTAGTCAATGCAATTTACTAGTCAATGCAATTTACTAGTCAATGCAATTTACTATTCTATGCAATTTACTAGTCAATGCAATTTACTAGTCAATGCAATTTACTAGTCAATGCAATTTACTAGTCAATGCAATTTACTAGTCAATGCAATTTACTAGTCAATGCAATTTACTAGTCAATGCAATTTACTAGTCAATGCAATTTACTAGTCAATGCAATTTACTAGTCAATGCAATTTACTAGTCAATGCAATTTACTAGTCAATGCAATTTACTAGTCAATGCAATTTACTAGTCAATGCAATTTACTAGTCAATGCAATTTACTAGTCAATGCAATTTACTAGTCAATGTTCGATAAGCATCTTATTGAACTAAACGCTAAAAATCATTACAAATCTATTGTTTTTTACTGAATATTAATTTATGAAATAACTCGAAACTTTTTTTTTCTATTCACAGAGATGGAAAGAACTGTTTGATATGGTAAGTACTTAGCTTTTTTTAGTTGTAAAATGTATTACGAAATTGATATTACATTATTTAGATATTAATATTATGTAGAATAGTATTACATGTATAGAATGCAGATTTTTATCATTATATACCATATTATGTTGATTACAATCATTATAAAGTATATTTGAATATTATTATCACAATATAGGTTATTGTGTGTATCAATACCATTGTATAGTGTACAGGCAAAGCTCGTACAGTGGACGATCTTTAGGTTCTTGGTAAATTCCCCCGCTGAAAATTCCACCACGGAAAGTTCCACCAGGAAGATTCCACCGCTGGAAAATTCCACCATGGAAGATTCCACCGCACAATAATGGATTTAACTTACATCAAGTGTAATATTAATTAAAACTGATTTAAAAGAAACTGATTATGGTGGTAACCAGACAATATTTTATCAGTTAAATAGGTCAGAAATTATAAGAATAGGTTTTGCAATTTAAGACCTAAGGGATAAGTTAAATAAAGACAGATGAAACGATTCGACCAAGTGTGTCTTTTTATAGGTTTAAATGTAAATTAGTTTAATTTATTATAAAATTTAAAATATAGTGTAACTTCAACAATAAAATTCTCCATTTTGTTGTCGTAGCAGAGTCTTCTTCAGCCACGATTAGCAAGTTGAATATTTAATAGAGAAGATTTATTAATGGTTTATATTTCAAAGAAAGATTTTCTCATTTAATAGAAATCATTTAGAGTATGCATTTCATAACATCATTCAATTGAATCTAAGATAAAAAAATATCTACTTTAATTATTACTGAATATATTTTCAAAACGGTGGAAATTTCCGCAAGTTGAGTTTAACGTCGGTGGAATCTTCCTGGTGGAACTTTCCAAGGGGGAATTTTCCGGCCACGTATCTTTAATGGAACACCTCCTACAAAAGACAAAAATTGTTCTTTCCAAGAGCTATGCATCTCCTACAAAGAACTCTTTAAACCAGAACAACACTTGATGTACTGTTTTCTCAGATTTTCAGTATTTTGATTTTGTCACCCTTTTTAGACACATTTTCTTTGATTAGAGGAGTAACTATTCTATATTATGTCGTAATACATATTCTATGTATTCATACGAAACAAAAAAAAATCAGGAAATGAAATAATTTATTTTTATATTGTGTTCAGTTTAAAAAACGATTATTAATTATGCTATGTATATTAGTTTGCATGTAGGTAAATAGATATCTATGTAAGTGAAGTTAAAATATATCACCATTTATTTCATATTTTATAGTACTTCAAGCGGCAGTTATACCTAATTATTTCGTAGGGGAGGGTGGTCATCAATGGGACACTGGGAACAATGGGACATGCTGAATTACTTTTTTATTTGAGGGTAATTTTTAACAAAATCTTAGTGGTAAATTAAGCATACTTCAGTGCATTCACTCGCATTGCATTCAGCGATTGGGGAGCAGTCAGCCCTGTGTAAAAACGAAAACGTGTTTTAGGGGTGATGAAACTAAATATATCGTACTTTGTTTCAATTGTTATAAATCTGTAAATTTAACATATAATGCTTACGGCTTTTTTATATGATATTAAGTAATATGTAAATTGAAAGAATTGCCTTTATACTTTTGTAGTTGAGCCGCTATACCCATATGTTTTCAAAATGGCGTCATGGTAATCATTGGGACAGAAAATTTGGTTAACAATGGGTCAGTGACTTAATGTCAACCAAACTGTCTAGTTACTCCATATGAATCAATATATCTATTTTTTTGATACAATAACGTGAACTGTAGCTTCAGAGCTTCTTGTAGAAACAGAGCTTCCAGCTGAAGCGGGACTTTCGATCATGTTCAAGGGCTTTAGCAATCTGAGGTCATCACAAAGCACTGCATAGAGAACAAATTTCACTAATAAAAGAAAAAGACGCAGCATGATTGCAACGGATACACCAGAGAAAGAAGAGCTTTTTGCTGGTGCCAATAAGGATAAGGCATTCGAAATCACTTCATAAAGTATCTGACGTAGATGGCCTGTGAACTATTGTTCTTGGTCTGGTATATAACTCTTAATCTAACTGATCCATTCGTCTGAAGAACTCAAATCTCGACCGAAAATGTTGAAAATGGAGATTTATGCACTTGTAGAATTTGAGGCGACTTCTAAAACGTATTCTGTTGGCCAAAAGCATGAAAAAGATAAATACGAAATATTGATGTTAGGCGAAGATTCAAGTGCAATGAGCTTAATTTTCCAAATATTCCTGACATGGCTTTGGTGAAGTTAGAGGACATTAAACTGATATTATATGAACTAACTAAGTGTGGGACAGCATAAAGAGATAATTCGAACTTGAAATTTTACCATAACCTCAACAATATACAAGTTTGATAAACTGTAACATCGTTCACCAGGGCATGTCCCATTGTTCACCAGTGCTGTTATACAATGGGACAATTTTTTTTGTTTTTTATTTAATTTTTTTCTAGTCAACAGAATATGTGATAGCATTCGAGTTGGTTTCATTTTATAAAGGAATATCTTTATTACACATGATTTTTTTTATTTTTCATATTATGCCCATAGTAAATGAAATATCAATCTTTCTGTGTTTTTTGTCCTATTGATGACCATCCTCCCCTACATTTATATAAGTAAGTTATATTAATATTATAAAATTTTCATTTAATAATAATCTGAGATTGTTTACCTTCATTAAGGTTTCTTTGAAATGCTGTTAATGAAAACTTACATAGTTTAAATCCTCAACTGAACTAATTATCAGCTCTTATAGCGCCCATGAGATCGTTATAGCGACCTCTTTTTCAGGTATAACTCATGTAATACTGACCGTTGTAGATGATGTAGATCTGTAACGTGAGTATTTTGCTGAGTCATCTAACAAGGGAGAATGAATTGTGTGAAACCAGCAAATATAGGATTAAGAGAGTATAAACATTTAATCATTATAATCATTTAATCAACATTTAATCTTTATAATCATTTAATCTTTATAATCATTTAATCTTTATAATCATTTAATCAACATTTAATCTTAATAATCATTTAATCTTTATAATCATTTAATCAACATTTAATCTTAATAATCATTTAATCAACATTTAATCTTTATAATCATTTAATCAACATTTAATCTTTATAATAATTTAATCAACTTAAATCAAGTACTTACTTGTCTCTCTTACAAGTACTTACTTGTGTCCCTTACAAGTACTTACTTGTCCCCCTTACAAGTACTTACTTGTCTCTTTACAAGTACTTACTTGTCTCCCTTACAAGTACTTACTTGTCTCCCTTACAAGTACTTACTTGTCTCCTTTGTTTCCTATACAGACAATCACGTACGTTTTTTGTAACTGAATAAAATGGTGCAATCGCAAGCGCTGAGAATTTGTGATTCATTGTACCTACATATCATTAAATAACGATAACTATTAAATATTGGAAATTAGCGCAAATTATTCATATAACAACGGTTAAGTTCGACAAATGTACATCTTAATATAATATCAATATTATTGATATTATTAATCTTAATTATAAATTCATTCATAAATCCTATTATTAATGTTATTATTAACTATTATTAACTTTGTATTAATCTTATTAATGATTTCAATTAATTTCATTCGTATATCTGTTTTCAGTTCGACAGTGAAGGTTTCGGAGAGATTCCGTGGGCGGATTTCAGACAGGCTTTGGTACACCCTGCCTTCGTGAGTGCTGTGGATGAGGAAAAAAGGTAACATTCATATTCATTAATTTAGCACAAAATCACTCTTACAAAGTTAGTAGTGAAATTGGGCAATTTCAGTAAAGTATAATATACGCAATAGTACATGCTACTAGCAGTTTAGCATTATTGAAACCTCGTTCACACGATGTAACTATTACTGAAAAAAAGTACTGAAACTCGGTTAGGTGTTTCAGATTTATACAACAAAATTCAGGCCATCTTTTGATTCAGACAAAGAAACTGAAACATATTGAAAAGTGAAGCTCTGTGAAGCTATATATTTATTAAAGCAAGTGCTTTGTTTATTATACTCACATTATTAAATATTCTTTACCTGCCTACATCGATATTCTAATTCTATCGAAACTGAGACACAGTGTGAACACTCTCTTGGATTGTTCCCAAGATTGTGTAACTCTATTCAACTGAAAACGAGAAACACACAAGAGCGAAAGTTTCACTATGTAGAAAGGGCAAAAAAGACAAACATATTTTCCATTTCAGGACTCAGCTTGCAGCTCGATGTACCTACAACAGCGGAAACGAAAATGCGGAGGTGATGACCTACCAGGAGTTCGTGAGTGTGGTGAGTATCGATCTAACAGTAGTTAGTATAGTTGTTGTTGTTGTTGTGTTTTTTTGACTCCCCCTCCACATCACAAAACGAAGGGGGGGGGGGCATTTGAACACACCAAATATTTTCATCCCACCCGAGTAAATATGTGAAGGAGGAGAAACTCTAATAAGACGGAAACTTCCTAAATTCCATCAATATAGGTAGGTATTCCAGTGAAGAATGAATGTATTTTGTTAGAATCAATGTCCTGTATTGTTGAACATTATTAGAGGATGTTGGTGATTGTTTCCGGATCTACAGAGCAATCAGTGCTAGCAAATATCACAGTACACAAACACAATCTGATAGAAAGGGATAACTTGATAAGTCATGTCCAGTGTCCACATTTCAAAGTTAACTGGATGGATCAGCACAGTTTGTTCAATAGTAGAATTGAGTTAGTGTTTGCGCAGTGATTTGTTATACCCAGGTAAGGAGGTTCTCAGGTAAGAATGTTTTATTCCTGGGAATACACAGGAATGTATCCTACTTGCCCGGAATATTCCTTTGATATCCCAATCATTCTTGCCCGGGTAGTGAAAGGCTGAACGTGAAAATGTGTTTTCCCGCATATCAGGTGATACGAGAGCGGAAGGACGCGTGTCTCCCCGTGATAGTGCAGAATATGGTACAGTGTGTATGGTACATCCGGTGGCTATTCGGAGTGAGGCGTCTTCCGTACATCTGCAGTAGTACATATATTAGAGGTCAAGGTTTATGTATGAGATTATGGATCTAATTAACTGCCAGTGGAGTTTCATTTCTCTATGACTGTAAGTAGCGTTAGTTGAACTTTGTTTGAGTCTGATTCTGTTTTAATAAGTCATAAAGTATTAGTCTGCAACAACTGCTATTTTTGAAAGGGAAAGTGTTAAATTACTCAAGGTATTGTTTGAATAGGTTTCCAAATTGTAGTTATTATCATATTTGTTCACTTACTCAGGAATCTAAACTGTTGATATTTTTGACTGTAGATATAGAAATGAAATGTCAGTTATATCATTAAAATTTAGATTTATATTGTATGAGTCAATTTGATTTGGCTTTTGTCTGAACACTTCAATACGTCGCTGATAAAATGTTGTGTGTAGACGAGAAAACTTTGCAGTTTTGACTCCAACACAAGAATACAGTTGCTGCGATAACTTAGCTAGGAGAGCATTTCTATCCGTGAACTGCGTGGACAAGTCGTAACGTGTTGAGTCGTAGACGTTAGCACCGTGTTCCGTTTCATTATGTTCCTCAATTTTAGCTTATCGTGAAATTGCTGTTCACTTACACGAATTATTTTTGATAATATTATATACTAATTCTACTGATGACTTACTGCCAAGCTTACCTGCTATGGGTAACTAAAGTATTTTCAGTCCATTCGCGAGTAATTGTTCCAATCATTAGCTTCGTCACTTAATTCACGCAGTGATTTAATATGGGAGAAGTTGTGTCTTTTTAGAAGCCACTCCTGCGACCATTTCAAACATCGGGTATTTCTGAGACGTTCCAATTTATTTCACAAAACAACATGTCAAAATTGACAAAGTATTACCTCCTCCATGACGATGTTAACAAAGCTGAGCGAAACTGGTGCGAACATCATGGCACCGTTTAGATGCTCTAAAATTGTGAGGTTTTCATCCCGTCTTAAAACTGCGCAGACAATTTTTTTGGCAAAACGTAGCGACTGGTCCTGCCTCAAAAATATACTGATATTAGTAGGTAATTACTATTGATATTTACTCAGTTGATAACCGATTATTTTATTTATCCATTTAACCCTAATTTCTCAGCTGTTTCATTATATTAAGATGCATAATTTCTAGAGTGTGTCACAATAATGTATGTCTGTTAGTTAGTGAAATGAAGTGGAGCACAAATTCATACTGATCCTTTATTCAGTCTCTAATTAAGTAAATGTATATTAGCAGCTATAATAATTGTTACACCGCCATCGATAAATACAATAGATGGGGGGTGACATTATTTTAAAATGTAAGTAACTTTTGTAATAATTTCCTTCTAACATTTTAATTTGTCGGTTTATTAAATCAGTCGTGGAGGAGAATATTTTATTTATTATTAGGTATGGTGTAACTAAAGATATTACCCTGCAAAAAGATACACTGTTTTTTATTGCCATCTAGGCTTGATAGCGGGAAATAGACTTGAAATGTAATATGTACAGTGGAGGTAGTGACGTCATAACAACAACACTCTAACATCGTACTTAAGACAATTGATGAGCATGAAACTATAAAACCTGTTTTTAATTACCTTAATAAAAAAGCAATTAACCATTAACCTTAATAAAAAAAATTGTATTCATTCATGTTATTCACACTGCTTAACCTTCTTTTTCTATTTATGTGTGTTGTCTTGATGACGTCACGGTCACAAATCACTCGATTTGTGACAAGGATGAATACTACCCAAATTTTAATGGGGAGGTGGAAAAAAGTCCTCCATTGCAGCACCTCTTTTTTACTGCCGTTTAATTAACATTTACGTTAAAAATGTTCGATTTTGAAGGAATCGATGGAATCAAAGTGATGGGGAATTTGGAGAGAAAGTGATGGGAAATTGGGAGAAAGTGATGGGAAAATTGGGAGAAAGTGATGGGGAATTGGAGAGAAAGTGATGGGGAATTGGAGACAAAGTGATAGGGAATTGGAGAGAAAGTGATGGGGAATTGGAGAGAAAGTGATGGGGAATTGGAGAGAAAGTGATGGGGAATTGGAGAGAAACTGATGGGGAATTGGAGAGAAAGTGATGGGGAATTGGAGACAAAGTGATGGGGAATTGGAGACAAAGTGATAGGGAATTGGAGAGAAAGTGATGGGGAATTGGAGAGAAAGTGATGGGGAATTGGAGAGAAAGTGATGGGGAATTGGAGAGAAAGTGATGGGGAATTGGAGACAAAGTGATGGGGAATTGGAGACAAAGTGATAGGGAATTGGAGAGAAAGTGATGGGGAATTGGAGAGAAAGTGATGGGGAATTGGAGAGAAAGTGATGGGGAATTGGAGAGAAAGTGATGGGGAATTGGAGAGAAAGTGATGGAAAATTGGAGAGAAAGTGATGGGGTATTGGAGAGAAAGTGATGGGGAATTGGAGAGAAAGTGATGGGGAATTAGAGAGAAAGTGATGGGGAATTGGAGAGAAAGTGATGGGGAATGTGGAGAAAATGATGAGTAATGGGCAACAACCATAGAAGCACTAACGGATGCTAAATTTTGTCAAACTAAGTGTTAATGGATGATCAAGACGTATCAGTGTATTGAAATAAATCCAATAGCAATCAACAAAATTGATTTAATTAATCTTTTTGTAAAGAAAATTTCGATTTTCAAAAATCCATAATAACTCTTCAAGTACTGTATATGACGAGTTGTTGGTGGTTGTTTCTTTCAGTTGGGTAGTTTATGAGTTATATAACGAGTTGTTGGTGGTTGTTTGTTTCAGTTGGTAGTTAATGAGTTATATGAGGAGTTGTTGGTGGTTGTTTGTTTCAGTTGGTAGTTTATGAGTTATTTGAGGAGTTGTTGGTGGTTGTTTGTTTCAGTTGGTAGTTTATGAGTTATTTGAGGAGTTGTTGGTGGTTGTTTGTTTCAGTTGGGTAGTTTATGAGTTATATGAGGAGTTGTTGGTGGTTGTTTGTTTCAGTTGGTAGTTAATGAGTTATATGAGGAGTTGTTGGTGGTTGTTTGTTTCAGTTGGGTAGTTTATGAGTTATATAACGAGTTGTTGGTGGTTGTTTGTTTCAGTTGAGTAGTTTATGAGTTATATGAGGAGTTGTTGGTGGTTGTTTGTTTCAGTTGGTAGTTTATGAGTTATTTGAGGAGTTGTTGGTGGTTGTTTGTTTCAGTTG
>CANNZV010001457.1:223098-247850 GCA_947561585.1 Caprella mutica | reverse complement strand
CCCTAATAGACAGACTTCGCAACCACACGCAAAACGGATCAATCCAGCAACACAATAGAAATGAGCACAACCATAAAATAACCGCTCAAGAAATCCTCAACGACACAGCAATAGTAAGAAAAGAGACAACAAAAGAAGAACTCATCATTGCAGAGGCCCTCATCGTCAAACAACGCAATCCATCAATAAATAACCAGCGAGAAGGAGAAGTCAGAGTTCTCCAAATATTTTAATAATTTTGTATATATGTATATAATAAGAATCATATTTTTTTTTTTTTTTTTTTTAATCAAATATAGTACTCAAAATTCCTTGTCCACTAGCCCATTTAAATTTAATAGTATTCCATTCAGCAGTTCCTTGTCAGATACCTTTCAAAATTACAAACTAATGTCTACAATTAGCTCGCATCCTTCATTTTTAACTATTTTTATTAGAGCAGTCATAGCTACAAGGTATGTTCCATCCAGTTTTAACTTTTTTCACTATAATAATCTGAGTGTGTGTGTGTTTTCTTGTTTTAATTATTTTAGCACATAGATTCCCAATAGGTGACACAGTATACAACTAATTTTAACAACTCCTAATAAACTCTTTATTTTAAATAATCAAATTTTAGATTTAATAGTAGGATTAATAATGGAAATAAATGTCAGAAACTGTATTTTAAATGTGTATTTAGATAGATTTGTAGTTTTAATGTATATATTTCTCTTAATTACAGTTACTGCATAATGCCTGAAGATGCTTTGAGGAATAAAGCGAAATATTGCAATGAAAAAAATTATTATCCACTGGTTATCAAAAGTTATCTTACGTACCTCGCCAAATAATATTAAAAGCCAATACAGAAATATAGAACGAAAATCCATCAAATTAATCGAAAACCAATGCCACCTATCGTTCAATACCTGCTGCATTAATAATAACCTGCTGCCCACTTATGTATATATATATATATATTATAGTGTACTTCCCTATTAAAATTAATGGGGAATCAATAGTAAAAAAAGAAGTTTATAATTAAAAAATAATATGTAAAAAATGTAGCAATTTAACAAATATATATCTAAATAAAAATTTATGTAAAGAATTATATATAAAAAAATATATTTTTTTTATATTAGCTGTATTCATATTGTCATATTTTCTATTTTATACTGGTCTGTGTATGTGCTTATACTTTGACTGTCAAAGTGAAACTGCCCAGTATTCTTTGCAAATCGTTGCTACTGCGGCGGTAATAACGCATCCAGATGCAGTGCCACCGTAGCAACACAGACTGCTAAGGTGGTAGCAACTCCAGTATACTATGCAAATTTGCTTTCCCATTCATTTAACCGTGGTTAATTGAAGAGGCATAAACAGGGTAGTGACATAAACAGGGTGGTAGTGGCATAAACAGGGCGCTGAAACTGCCAGTATAGTATGGGCCTTACAGGCTTACATAGGAATTAATTCATGATCTCCCGCAGAGATTTCCATTTCTAAAATTGGGCTCAGATTTGTTGCTGAGAGTCATGAAAAAATGTTCCTTATTCTGCAGTCTGGAGATTTTGAATCAATTTCTATGTTACCATTAATTTAGCTGTGGGAGATTCTGAATCTACTGATGAGTCTCAGAGTGACTCTACCTTAATTTAAAATCTCCGAGAGCCAGGAGACATATTACGCAGAGTGGGTTTAGTCCAACCTCTAAATTACATCTTAGGGAAAAATTCTCTAATTTGAAGATAAACTCTCAATTTACATTAAATTAGTTTATTAATGACCCATAAGGCATAAACATAAATTAACTCATACTTTTAATATTTATAAATTATATGTAACATAATAGAAATTAAATTATACCTAGTATATTTTGCTTAAATTTCCACATAATAAGGTAGCTAATATAAAAGAATAGAACATTTCATAATTTTCATTGAACAGAAAATTTAGAAATGTACCCTATTGTAACAAACTCCGCATGAATTTGGAAAGTGAAAAAATGTGTTACACTTATCCAGAATCAACTATTCTACTCTGGTCTGCATTATATGGGAGACAATTTAGAAATATTCTGTGTGAATATTTTTGAAGTAATTCCTATATTTGAATGTTTTTTGCCAAGTCTACAGAATAAGAATTAACAATAAATGGAGAAAATTATCAATTATTGTTAATAATAATTGAATTAATTCAGAAATAATTAGGACATCAAAGATTCAAACTCACAAATTCTGACTGCCAAAGTGCCATTTATCATCAATAAATAATTGAAAAATATAGTTAAAAATTAAGATCAATCTTTAATGTAAAATAGTAATAATTGTTGAAATTTTAGTTAAATGTATTACACACTCGTTATATATTTAATGTTAACTTCCTGTTAGACTAGCTCAGCTATATTAAATTACCTATTGTTTCAATAACCATGTATTACTTTTAATGAGAAACGGACATAAGGTCTAAAGTCGATCTCACTTCCGTCGAGGGTTAAATACCCTGTCTTGTAGTTTCTGATATCAGTCTGTCTTGAACATTACTCAGTGAGAGATGAGTTCCACTCATCTCTCCATAGACTTCTAATTGTATAACATATTTACTCTTTAAATAAACTCTATGTCTTAACGTTGTTAACCCACTGATTTAACCTAATTCTAACAGGTTATGGGCCCAGTGAACGATAAGAGTTTATAATAGTAATAAAAACGAAGTGCTGTGAAAAAAGTGTTAACCTATATGAAACATATCACTTAAAACGCTTGCGTAAGCAAATCGTGCTCACGCGCTAATGAGGTCAATTATAATGATTGCTCTAGCGAAAAATGCACTTGTGTTATAATATAATGATTTAGTATTTTTGCGGAAGAGGTGTCAAGAGAGGTCACAAATTACCTTTAAATCTGTGACCTTATCCTTTGGTAAACAGTCTTTCAACAAAAGGTTCTTGCGAACTAAGACCTGTGTTACTGTTCCAATTAAATATTAATAATTATATTCAGTGCAGTTATTCTTATGAATTAGAATAATGTTAAAACATCAATTCAGTTAAACAGTAAATCAAGTTAACTGCTTTGGTTGTTTATTTTTGTTAAAGTATTGAATGATAGTAAATACTTATATTCAGTGCAGTTATTCTTATGAATTAGAATAATGTTAAAACATCAATTCAGTTAAACAGTAAATCAAGTTAACTGCTTTGGTCGTTTATGTTTGTTAAAGTATTGAATGATAGTAAATACTTATATTCAGTGCAGTTATTCTTATGAATTAGAATAATGTTAAAACATCAATTCAGTTAAACAGTAAATCAAGTTAACTGCTTTGGTTGTTTATGTTTGTTGAAGTATTGAATGATAGTAAATACTTATATTCAGTGCAGTTATTCTTATGAATTAGAATAATGTTAAAACATCAATTCAGTTAAACAGTAAATCAAGTTAACTGCTTTGGTTGTTTATGTTTGTTAAAGTATTGAATGATAGTAAATACTTATATTCAGTGCAGTTATTCTTATGAATTAGAATAATGTTAAAACATCAATTCAGTTAAACAGTAAATCAAGTTAACTGCTTTGGTTGTTTATTTTTGTTAAAGTATTGAATGATAGTAAATACTTATATTCAGTGCAGTTATTCTTATGAATTAGAATAATGTTAAAACATCAATTCAGTTAAACAGTAAATCAAGTTAACTGCTTTGGTTGTTTATGTTTGTTAAAGTATTGAATGATAGTAAATACTTATATTCAGTGCAGTTATTCTTATGAATTAGAATAATGTTAAAACATCAATTCAGTTAAACAGTAAATCAAGTTAACTGCTTTGGTTGTTTATGTTTGTTAAAGTATTGAATGATAGTAAATACTTATATTCAGTGAAGTTATTCTTATGAATTAGAATAATTTTAAAACATCAATTCAGTCAAACAGTAAATCAATTTAACTTGTTTGGTTGTTTATGTTTGTTAAGTATTGAAAGATAATAAATACTTTGAAAAAACATGACTTCAAATAAGTTACCGGGGATTGTTCCCCTAGACGGAAACAGACATCAACAGGGCGATAACTCCAGCAGCAGTGGTTACGGTTCAGGGGGCTATGGGGATAACAGCTACTCATCCCAGAGCTACCCCAATCTGGATACACCCAGCAAGGAGGAGGATACGGTACTATGGACAGCAGCAGAATTACTATGCACAGCAGCAACAGACACCGCCAACCCAAATCTCTTACGGCAACTGGGGACAACAGGCACCGGGCGGTTGGAGTGCCGCAACCACTGGACAAGCTGCCGGTACTTGGAGTGGCTATGGACAACAAACCGGACAAACGCCCCAGCAAAGCTGAAGCAACTCCACGCAGGGTGGTGACTATGAGAACTACAACTACAAGAAGTAAAATAAGTAAAGACTTGTTTGTTTGTAAATAGCTACACAAGAAAGTGGTAGTGTTAAGTTGCTAAAATGACTTAGTTTAACTGACATTTAACTTACGCCATATTATAGTTCTATTCACAGTAAATAAATAACCTGATGTTAGTCTAGTGATAGGTTTAGTTAACTTTCGCCTCTACGGTTCTTGCACCGGTGTACAACTTGCTTCAGCATTTGTGAAGTGAATTCTCAAATTAATTGAAATTAGGCTTTTGGATAGTAGTTAGATAGAATTTTTATTGCTTTTTTAATGATCAGCAGCTTAATCTTTGAATCGTAACAAAAACTACCGACACAGCATTTAATTATTATTTTAATTGATGACTCAGCATGTTTACTTAATAGAAGTACGCGGTCTATTAGGTGAGCATATGAATTGAATACAGATGAATTGATATTCATACTGTGAATATTTGTGAATATTTAGAAGTGAATATTTAGAAATAAATAAGTTTTCATTTTGAAATACTAATTAGATTTTGATGATTAGAAAATTTTAGAGTCAAAATAAATTAGGAATTTGCAGGAATGAAATATTTTTAAATTAATATACATAAATGAAATGGTTATATTTATAACTAATTTGCAGTAAAATATTAAACGAACTTTCAATTTTTCTGAAGAAAGAATTTAATAGTAAATTTTATTCAATAAAATAATTAAAAAATAGAAATTCTATTTTTTAACGGAAGGACGTAAATTTTAATTGCATGATTATTAAGCAATGTTAATTTTTACAAGTTAAATTGAAATAAAATAAGCAAGAATGTCACAATATGTTAAGTTCAGTTTTGATGTGTATTCATACTATTTTTTATGTTATATGTAAGTTTGAAATATTTTATATACATAGTATATTTTCTTTTTGGATTTCTGAAGACTCTATTTTATATCGACATTCAGAAATAAAAAGAGGGGAAGAAAGGAATTATTTGAAATAGAATTAAACCATTAATAAATGTTTAAAATTCTTGCAGTTATAGGTTTGATTTTTAATGTTATATGTAAGTTTGAAATATTTTACATACATAGTATATTTTCTTTTTGGATTTCTGAAGACTCTATTTTAAATCGACATTCAGAAATAAAAAGAGGGGAAGAAAGGAATTATTTGAAATAGAATTAAACCATTAATAAATGTTTAAAATTCTTGCAGTTATGATTGTTCAATTTGAATTTCAGAATTTTTCAATTTGAGTTTTAATGTTTTGAATTTTAGGATTGATTAAAATGAGATTTATGTCTTTAAATTTAGAATAATTCATTTCCTATGTAAATTGTTGTTCATTGTTTTTTTTAATGGATCGTCTGACATATTCTCTAAATCGTTGCCTATTGATAGATTTACCAAATTTGTTAAATTAATAGGTATGAAAAATATAAAATGTCGTGTGAGGAGTGTTGAAATTTTAGTTAAATGTATTACACACTCGTTATATATTTAATGTTAACTTCCTGTTAGACTAGCTCAGCTATATTAAATTACCTATTGTTTCAATAACCATGTATTACTTTTAATGAGAAACGGACATAAGGTCTAAAGTCGATCTCACTTCCGTCGAGGGTTAAATACCCTGTCTTGTAGTTTCTGATATCAGTCTGTCTTGAACATTACTCAGTGAGAGATGAGTTCCACTCATCTCTCCATAGACTTCTAATTGTATAACATATTTACTCTTTAAATAAACTCTATGTCTTAACGTTGTTAACCCACTGATTTAACCTAATTCTAACAATAATGACCTGTTGAGTGAGTAAGGGCAGTAGCTATAACAAGAACTATCACCCTTTCATAACAGGTGTAGTTATAGCCTTATAGGTGACTGTAGGCATAGAGTATCTTTTCTGCACCCATGAGCATTGCTACTGACGGTGGTGGGTGACTTTAATTATGGAGCCACGTTCCTTTTAAGTTGTTCTCTGAGTTCCTTGTTTTTAATTTCCTTTTTGATGTCAGAGAGGGTTAAATTATACCATTATAATAATAAATAATTAAAAATATCTATTTGTACACTAGTTTTTAACTCACAAAATATATATAGTATTAAAAAACATTTTTTTTTATTCCAGATGCAACTGCAGCACTTAGTAACCGTGCATCAGTACAATACCAACAGGACCATGTTGCTCATCCACCTGAAGGTATATATCACTAGATTGAAACACCCATTAATTACCAGCTAGATTATGGTTTCCATTTTCATTTGATGGTAGCTATATTAAACAACTTGGCTGCCTCACAAATATAACTATAAAATTTTGCATTAAATGCTTAACACTTCTTTTTATCAAATTGAATTCCAAAAATCTATTCAACAAAGTAAATTGTCTTTTATAAGTAAGTCAGAGGGTTCTCACTCAGTTTATACCAAATAATGTCAGTTGATATTATTGGGGCCAATGTCTTTACCATTAATTGTAGTTTATGAATATTCACCTTGTCCTAATTAATTAAATGAATGGTTATGTTCTTTTGATATTATTTGAGTATGTGTTTACAAAATTATAATAGTATATATTATATAATATGTGAAACCAAGCAATTTATATTTCAATTTTTTTTATTACAAAGTTAGGGTACCTAACTTTCCACTTTGTATTAAAATTTTCAGATATGGAAATCAGTGGTCCAACTAGTGCAACATGGGATACATTTTTATGTCTGCTGGAAGAATCAGCTGGGCAAATCATAGACTCTGCCGGTACATCTCTAAGGGTGGACTCTGCCGGACCCTCGCAGAGAATGGACTCTGCCGGACCCTCGCAGAGAATGGACTCTGCCGGACCCTCGCAGAGAATGGACTCTGCCGGACCCTCGCAGAGAATGGACTCTGCCGGACCATCGCAGAGAATGGACTCTGCCGTACCATCGCAGAGAATGGACTCTGCCGTACCATCACAGAGAATGGACTCTGCTGGACCATCGCAGAGAATGGACTCTGCTGGACCATCACAGAGAATGGACTCTGCCGGACCATCGCAGAGAATGGACTCTGCTGGAACATCGCAGAGAATGGAATCTGCCGGACCATCGCAGAGGTTGGATTCTGATGCAAATTCACATATTAATTACTGTAGGAAGAAATCTTGTTATGATTTCCATAAATTGAACCAGAATATTTATGAGACACTTCTGATTGCCAATGATAGAGTATCTTCTTTAGAGGAAAAACTTCTCACTTCAAATAATGAAAGAATAAATCAGAAAATTAAAATCAATAGTTTAATTAGAGACAATAATACTTTGAAACATCAACTTTTAAAGCTTGCTCCTAAAGCATCTGAAGATGCGTTAATTTCAATAGAAAATAAGTTATCTCCCTACTTTTCTAAAATTCAAATTAATAAATTACTTACAGGTAAAAAAGTTGCAAAATGGTCTGAAGAAGATATTGTCTCAGGATTGGCATTCAGAAGTGTTTCAACAAAAGCATATAAATATGCAATTAAAAAATTGAAACTCCCCTTGCCATCAATTCCTTCACTTAATGCATACATCAAAAATATTAATGTGGAGCCAGGCCTGTTGAATATCGTTTTTAAAATTCTCTCCATAAGATCATCTTCAATGACTAAAGGAGAGAGAGTTTGCATGTTGAGTTTTGACGAAATGAGTTTGACTCCTAAATACTCTTACAATAGAGCCTCCGATAGCACTTATCCTGACTATGACAAAGTTCAGGTTTGTATGGCAAGGGGAATTTTGAATAACTGGAAACAACCAGTATACTATCAATACAATTCAGATATGACTCCTACAATTTTAAGTTCAATAATACAAAGACTAGGAGACAGTGGATTTTCTGTGTATGGAATAGTCTGTGACCTAGGTGGGAGTAATCAAGGTCTGTTCAAGGCCCTTAATGTAACTGAAGAAAAGCCAAACTTCCCACACCCTTCTGCAGTTAGGGTTATACATGCCTTTGCTGATGTGCCACATCTATTAAAATTAATTAGAAATAATTTATTAGATTATGGTACAAAAATCAATGATAAATTTATAAATTCCACCCCTTTATTTGAATTGCTACAGCACCAATCTGGAGAGCTGAACATTTGTCATAAAATCGGCATGGATAACCTTACTGTTGTGGGTAATGGTAGGCAGAAGGTACGGCTTGCAGCCCAGTTACTTTCTAACAGCGTATATGATGCGCTGATGTACTTAGGTATAACCAAAAATGAACTTGAATCTCCCACTTAGGTCCAAACTGCTCAATTCATTAAAGATACGAATGACTGGTTCGATGTAATGAATAGTTCTTTCAATAATAAATCTGATAACGGCTTCACAAATAGCAAAGAACAAGCCAAGATATTATCCACAATGATTGATAACATGAAAAATGCAACTGTTAATAATAGAAAATTCAAATTTATGTATGGGGTGATCACAAGTTCCAAATCCATCTCTAATCTTTTCAATGATCTCAAAGAAACGTTCAAATTCAGATACATTTTAACTAGAGGATTGAACCAAGATGTACTAGAGCATCTCTTTGGATTAATTAGGCAAATGGATGGAACTTATGATCACCCTGATGCACTTGCATTCAAACAAAGAATGAAAAGGGTCATCATAGTTAATAAGCATGAATGTTTGACTTCTGTGGCATCAAACACAGAGCTATTAGATAAAGATGATATTGTTGTGTCTAGTCTTAGTTCTTTGAATAATCTCAGTTCTCCAATTAAGAAACCACCTAAAACCAATATTGATCTATGTGATGTAGAAACATTACTGTTATCCGATAACACTGCTCTAGATAAAGAGGAAGATGGATTTGATTATGTTCTAGGGTTTTTGGTACAAAAATTCAGTAATAAATATAGAAACTTGGGTGGGTTAACTTCTTATGATATGACTTCATTGAATTCAAAAATAGAGGGGGACTTAAAAGAATTGCAGATAGTGAGAAACCTAAATTTGAAAAACTTGAAACGTTATTTAGGAGTCATCACAATGAGCCCGAGAATGATCAAATTTGCATTAAAATTGAATCTAATTCGGTCACAAACCTCACTAGTGCTGCTGTGGCTATTGTTGATCTTCCCATAGAGGTAGTAGAGTTTTATTTTAGATGTAGGACATATTTTTAGATTAGGTATCTTAACAAATCAGATGTTTCAAAAAGTAGAAGGGAAGCTAAAAAAATAAAAAAACAAAATCGTTCCAAGAAATTAGTAAAACGACATTTATTTTAATCCTATTCATTTAGATTTTTAGTTATTTTTGATGCAGAATGTCGGATATTATACACATATATTCTGTACTGTTCTAGATCATTGTAAATAAGTCTTACTATCTGCTGTTAATGAAACCCTTTTGTAGAAACTATTGATATCTGTGAGTTTCTAACTTTTTAATATTAGCTAATATGTCTCTTACATTAAATTTTCACTTGATAAATAAATATAAAAATTAGCTAGTAAGTTTGTGAATTAGAATGTATCTATTTATTAGTTGGTGTGTAAATAATTATTAGCTACTTGTAAATTAGGATGTAATTAACTATATCACATGGTGCATAAGTTAGTTCTTGATGAAAATCTGAAAAATATTGTGAGATTACATAATTAGCTACTGTCCATAATGTTTCCACAAATAGTGGGCATTCTCCATAGAGGCCTGTATTGATGTTTATTATTTATAATAGTGATGTATATTATTTATGATAATGATGTAGCTATATTGCTTAGCTAGATAATGATCTTATTCCCAATAATTCCTGCTAAAAATAGGTTCTTTAATTTTTTGTATCATTAACGATGCATAATTAACTCACAAAAACCTAATTACCTATCTTTTTAAAGTCTTTACAGCTGACCAAGAATCTAATTGTTCTATATAGCAAAATGATCCAATAAGTAGAAACAAGGGTGGGATTTTTTTTTCATATCTATATCTTGTGAAGCTCATGTAGCTATACGGAGCTTTATGTTTGAATTTCAGCTATTATATAGTAGTTTGTCATATTTTAAATTGGAGAGGAGATTTTCCTAGTCACTTGAATATTAATGAAAATAAAAAAGAACTGCATAATTTAATTTGAATATATTCTTTATTTCTTAGATTTGTATTATTACCCAGTTAAACTTTACAAATTATCAAAATAGTTTAAAGGTACTTTAAAAAAAGGTAAATATAACCTCTAAAAACGTGTAATTAAATTCCATGGTAAACTCTTCATAATGTAATTTAGCCATTGAGAATAATAAAATATTTTCATGTTTCATAGAAAATCTTTGACATTTACGATTAAAATATCTGGTGAATTTAACATATGAAGATAGACACGAATGTACAAAAAGTCTTAAAAAGAACACTACAGGAAGGAATTGATCACAAGGATATCGTGACAGATCCAATTCAACAGGAACCTCCAGGAAATCCTCAATTTGCTCTTGAAGAAGTTAAGAACTAAAGATTTTGTAGTCATAAGCAAGTTCTCCAGCCTGTAAGAAAATAGGAAACTTTCAGTAACAGACGGATCATAATGAAGTGATTGTTATTTTTGTCAATAAGACACTGACTTTTGAGATGCGTTCTGATAAAATTAACTCTCATCAACTACAGCTGATAATCATTTTTTCCATGTTAAGAAATAACAAAAACCTAATACAACAGAGTGTGTTACAGAAACAAGTCTGAATTGGTTAGGCTTTCTTGTTTGAATCAATCGAAATCATGACATGTAATGTTCAATTACATTATCTATCAATTAGATTTGAAGATCAAATCATTCAAATGCCGTAACTCCACTTCTGACTCAAAACTGAAATTTCGTTTGTACTTTAAAATGAATATCTCTCATACGAGCTCAATTTTACAGTTAACTAATAACTTACCCTAATATGTTTATGGGAAGAGGGGAAAATTTCAATCTAACACCTCTGTTGGTGTTGGTGACTAACTGGCTCAGATTTATGTAACAACTGCAACTTGGGCGACTGGCATAATCCTCTCTCGAGTCTGAAATAAATATGTGTTATATTAAACACGTGCTGAGAAATGAATTACTAATCAAATTATTCTTACCTAAAGACTTTTACCTTTAAAGTTTGACACAGGAATCTCTGCACACATTCAAAGAGTTTAGACGTGATTGATGCATGTTTGAAGCAAGCTAATATTAGTAGCAATGATAAATGCTTTATGCATATGATTGAACTTGATTAACAGTTTAATTACTAATCAAAGCCTCCATTTGTAATGCTTAGTTTACAAACTACAGGTACAGTAACAGGGTTGCCACACAAGTTTGAAAGTAAAATTAAAGGACAGTTTTAAATATCAAGGACACAAATTTGGGATTATCAGTTTAGTTAATAAATAAAATAAAATCACTTGACACTCTCAATATGTAGAAAATGGTTATAAATATTAGACACTATATAAGTATATAGGTAGAAAATACTAGCTAGGGTAAGTTCTGAATTATCAGACAGTTCCACATTTTTGGACAATAATTTAAAATGATATTAGTCTTGTCTTAATTTTAAATTAGAAACAATTATTTTGGGATACAAATATTACTTTATCCTAACACTGTTTCAAATTTGAAATTTAAAAAAAAAATATTATTTTACATTTTTGTCCGCAAATGTGGAACTGTCCGATAGTTCAGAACCTACTCTATTTTGATATACATAATTATAATTGATTTTTCCCCTTACCAGCGAGTTGATCAAAGACCATATTACAAAATGATCAATTTCTTTTAAATACTACAAACTACAACATTATACCTACATTTGACTATGTTGTATTTTTTACATCACATTATATGTAACTTCTAGAGAGTAATTGGAGAGTTAATTGTAAACTCTCCAATTACTCTCTGGAAGCTACATTAACATAAATGTCTATATTTCTCTCCAAAAATAAACATTATATCATAGAAGATTAAGAATAAATAGCAAACCAAAAATAAATTACTCTCTAGACTAGTCAATAGAGTGTCAAGTAGTGTCACAGTCATACTTTAGCTATTAGCTACTTGTAGTATTGACATGCCAGCCAATATAATGGGTAGTCCAGAGGCCTCATGAAGAGTTTAGTATTTTTGAATGGATCTGTATACTGAACATTTTTGTACTGTAATCTGTTAACTCTCTAATTTGACATGCGCATATAGAGAGAATTTAAAAAAATCTAAGCCAAGTTCCCATTTTTCCCTCAATTCCAAGTGAAATAATGTGCAAAACCTTAAGGCCTTGTTACACGGTGCGAGTTACTGTCGTGAGAGTGGACAGCAGCTGTCCCACTGTACTCGCATGCCAGTAGCTCAATGTTAATACCATTGAATTTCCTTAACAGTTGCTTGACTGATGCGGTCACACTGCACTACAGTAACTGGCTAGGCCAACTCGCACCGTGTAACAAGGCCTTCAGCCAAGAGAAGAGGACTATCATTTTTAGTCTCCAATTCAACATTGTTACATAGAAGGAAATTATAATATACTACCCAAGTTTCTATTTTCCACTCTCCAAGAGTCCAAAATACTGGACAAGTACCTTGGCTAGTATTCCCAGACTCTGCAACTTCTAACTTGGTATACAAGAGTCCAAAATCCTAGACAAGTACATGAGTAAGATTCCCAAACTCTACTAGCTACTTGGAGAAGAGAGGTGGTATACTTTCCAAGTTAAAAACTTAAAAGCACAACAAAGTTCTCTTCATCATCCTTCACTTTTTGTATAAATTGTATAGCTACCTAACCAGTTTCATCATTTGATGTTTGATTCTAAACTAACTGTGTTAGGTATTAATTAATGAAAAAGTTCTTGCCATAAGCTATAAATTAAAATGGTGATGAAGTACCTGCTTCAAAACTTGGTAATAGGTGATACTTTTTCAGTTTGATTTTATGAGAATTATTGAAAGATACTAAGTTCTAAAGCAAGGGAGTTCTCGCCATTATAATTAATGGGCATCAATGACAAGCTATTTGAAGTCTTGGACAGTCCAATAATTCATATTGACTAGCAATTTCTAATATTCTTCATTGTTACAATGTTAAATTGGAGATAATACTTGATTATTCTATCATTTTGGAGGGCAATTTGACTAATTCAGGATTATCTTGGAGAATCCATTATATTGGTGACCAAGATACACACTTTGGAACTTGTCAAAGATATTGGAATTCATTTGAAGGGATCTAGAGAAAATGGCTCATTTTTGGATGATTTCAAGCCAAAATTACCATGGCATGGACCAGGCATCATCCATTATATTATAGGGATTAGATTAGCCTGATTCAAAATTTTAAGCCAGCTAGTCGTATCTGGAAATTAGAGTTTTGAAGATGAAGTTAATTAGCCTAATTGGCTCTAACTGACACACTCTGAAACATGGAATGCAGACTGGTTAAGGACTTAGGTTAGAGGTTACTGGTGTCTGGTATAATGTGATATACTGATATTTTCAAAAGATTCTTGGAGAGCTCGGAGCTATTTAAAGTCCAAAAAAGATTTACAAGATCTTTGAGAGCAATTCTGAATTCATTGCTCTGTTTATAATTATAGCTACATGTTAATTAATCACCTATGTACTTGTATAATGTACCTAGTACTAAAACATGACCGTCAGACTCACCAATTTTTTCTCCAGGAGTTCAAAACTCTCCAAAAGTGACGAAAAGTCCAAAATGAAGTATAATCTCTCTCCAAAATGTCTAAATAATCTAAAATTCTCTCCAAATTGAAAATTAGCATGGTAACATTATTACTAACATAAAGGAGAAAATTATATACTCTCACCAATTGAAATTAGGTATTAGATCTAAAATTATAGGTAGCTAGGTAGTACCTAACTTGCTAGGCTGAGTAGGTTCTAGCCAATATATTGGCTAAAGCTGCCCTACTTTCTAATTTGATTTAGGATAGGTAGTTGATAAGGTAGGTACCGTATTTATTCATACTTGAAGCAATTTCGAATTAATTCCTTTGCTTACATGTTAAATTGTTATTTCCTGTGAACATATTGAATCGAAACACTATCAGTACTAGTCTATTGTGACTAATTTTTCTCATGATTTGATATCCTATATATTATATCATCTAGCTAGTTAAGATCTTGGAAGAGATTTCCCTATTATCTGCAGACTCTGAGACTGCACACTATGAAATTAGATAGGTACCTATTTATTGTAATTTGCAGGTAACTAGGTATCTTATATTCTTTAATATTCTCCAAAATAGTTTGATATAGCCTTCATTGTTTGAAAAAATAAACAAGGGACTCGAACATTGAAATACATCAGCTAGAAGTAGGAAATTATTCACTCGGTTCAATTGGTGCCCAAGATGGTCCTATTTTATTGAGTCTTTTAATGCACTTATTATTATTTCATATGATCATATCATAATGAAATGTTTCTTTTACGGTTTTAAGACTCCTAGATCACTAAAAAAGTAAAAAGAATCTAGAAATCGCTGAGTAAATACCTCAACTGCCCATATTTCGGGGTTAATTACGGGACTTGGGCACCAATTTCAGCGTCTGTCAGACGTATTGATCAGCTGTTCCTGTTCAGTCAACCTTTAGTAAAGTATATTTTCCTTGGAGGGGCCCTTTGAAATATTTTTAGAAGAATAATTTCCGGCTTATAGGATATGAGCATTCAAAGTAGCTATTTTTTTTCAACATAAGTAGGTAGCTATTATCAGTTAAATAACTCATTCTAAATATTATTATTTTTCTCCAATGTATAGTACTAACTATTTAAGTGTTTTTATGAACTACTTAGCTCCGTTTCGTCCCGATTAGATTCGGCTTGGACCCCATTCGGTCCGTTTTGGACCCCAATCTGTCCGTTTTGGACCCCAATCTGTCCGTTTTGGACCCCAATCTGTCCGTTTTGGACCCCAATCTGTCCGTTTTGGACCCCAATCTGTCCGTTTTGGGCCCCGATCTGTCCGTTTTGGACCCCAATCTGTTCGTTTTGGACCCCAATCTGTTCGTTTTGGACCCCAATCTGTTCGTTTTGGACCCCAATCTGTTCGTTTTGGACCCCAATCTGTTCGTTTTGGACCCCAATCTGTTCGTTTTGGACCCCAATCTGTTCGTTTTGGACCCCAATCTGTCCGTTTTGGACCCCAATCTGTCCGTTTTGGACCCCAATCTGTCCGTTTTGGACCACAATTGGTCCGTTTCCGTCCGTCTGGGTCCGATTCGGTCCGTTTCGGTGATTCTATGTATACGGGGTTCGATTATCAGACAAGGCTTTTGAAATCCATGTCTATCTCCTTCTCATTGTTCTGAGGCTATATCTTGCGGTAGGCAATCTTTCGTTCTATAAGAAGATAAGCTTTTGTTTAGTTTGGTGTTCTTTTTCTTCAGCTTTTTTATATCTTTCTTCATCTTCTTCTTTTTCCTTCTGCCTTGCTATATCCATGGGTAAGCAAATTAATTATGTAGGTCACTTTTCCATTGATTTCTTCTCTTTCCCTCCATGTGCTTGATTGTGTTACCATTGGTAGCTGAGTAGTCAATCTAGTACATGGAGTGTACTTTCACAGTCCCCTTTTTCAAAATGCTTTCTTCTCTTCATGTCTCTTTGGATCACTACAATTTTGCAGCAATTAAAATTGAAGAATTTTTATTATTATTAACTATTGTTAAACATGCTAGCTAATTGAATTTGAGATAATGAATTACAGGCAGGCCTCGCTTTAAGTACAACTCACTTTAAAGGTCTCCTCCAAGCAAATATTTTCATTGCTATATTCAACAAGGCTAATGCTTCTTATCATTTTGCTGCAAACTGCATCGAATTTAGTAGCACATTTTTAGTTTTATATGCTTTTAAAGATTTTTATAATCAAAACTCTACAAAACCTATTTTACTTCCGACTTACTAATTTAAGAAATTTTCAGCCTGAAGAAAAAGAATGTACACCATTTGTTTTGATTGTCATCTAGGTATTAAGTTTAATAAATCCATTCAATATTCGTGTAAAGGTATAAAATTGAATGAACTCATAATAGAAACTTTTCTATACTTTAAGAAACAATTAATATCTAAAATAATTTAAATAAAGGCCGAAACGCATGGTTTGTTTAGAAAATTCAAATTTGTAATCAAAACAAAGAGTGTGCAATCTTCTTCTTGAGCATCAGATTAGTGATTCGCTCGATTGTTGCTAACAGAGTAGGTATAAATAAACTTTAAAAACAAATAATAAATTATATACTGAACCGAATTGTATGCGGTGTACTGAAAAACCTACAATGATGGAGAACTAAAACACACTGAATTAATTTAAAGTTGTTTATTTTAGCCCGCAACCTGCAGCTTCTTCACTCTCTTCGTCCACTACCTAATGAGGGATGATTGGGAGTCTTGTTTGCTATGAAAGAAAAGTAGATGTTTAAGTTTTGTGAAGGAAAATTACCATAGAGTTTATAGCAGTATTAAAAGGCTCAATTACCAAATATTTATATTGGTTAAAAAAAACTCTTCCAAGAAGTTCTCAGCAAACGTTTTGTTTAAGTAGCCCAGACACTGTGGGGTTTCAACTGACAATCTTAAATGGAAAAGAAGAAGTTGAAAACACCTACCTGTGGCGATAAATTAGTTTTAACGCAAAGTAAGTTTCAAAGTATTTTAATCAAATTTTAAGTTTTAACATAAATAATTTTAATAGTTCAACAAGAAGTGATTTTAAAAGCATAATATTTAAACAGAATTTAACAAATAAATAGATTAATCTTAAACTTTAGGAACATTAACAAGTTGTAAAAAATAACAGTACTGTTATGTATAGATTTTAATATTTGGTAGATTTTTGACAAAGAGATTTAAAGTCTAGGTAGATTTCACAGGGGAACCAATGTAACTGAGGATTTAAAAACCAAGAAAGTGACTAACCCTTTCGATCAGCCTTCCCTTTTTCCAGACGTTGACGCTGCCATTATGAACCTTGCTAGGCGATCGAAGCTTGTTAGTCTTCCATGGTGAAACTCCCTGTGTCAATGTGCTTCTTCCCACTATCATGTAGTAAGCTTTCTTTGCCCTCCGCTGATATTCTGTGCCACCCACTTTCCGCCTCCGGTGCTCTCACTCTCAAGTGCTCTTAGCCCATGATATAACTACTCTATAAGGTACGCTCGCAAAAGAGACGAAATTGAGTTTCTTCTGCGCAGCCCCCCATCGTGACGTCATAGAGGATGGTATCACAGTACAGAGAAGATATAGTATCCCAGAGCTATAGGGGGGATATTACGCGTGTCCCGGTAGGCTGTGACGTCACATGTCAACAATGGTGCGTACGTTCGTACGTACAGTACAAACACAAAAGATGGCTGCAACACACCCAACTTCTGTTAAATAACGTTTTCGGTGATATTTTTTTTTAATTCCACATTACCGCATGCTATTATCAAATCTTTATAGTCATACGGACGAAAATTAAAAAATGACTGTTGATGAAATTGCTACTGGTCTTTTTACACCCAAAATAGTAACAAATTTTTAGTCTTGAAGAAGACGATTTATTCAAGATAATTAGATCATTAGTCAGATGGGTCGCGTTGGCCGCCATCTTAATTCTCTATTCCACGTGACCCACAGCAATTCTGTTTACTATGACGTGACCTCTTGCTTACATACATGACGTCACAGCCTACCCAGAATAATATTGAATAATACATGTAACTGGGGTACTATATTATTCTGTTAACTATGATGGTATTGTGTATTAAATTTTTGTCACTCGTATAGCAAATTCATTTTGAAAGTATCAATTATCACAGTTTCTTTATATTTATTTAGGTAATATTAAGCAATCATAAAAATGGTAAATAAGATTTAATAAACCTAAATATTAATAAATATTAAATAAACATTAATAAATTGAATTATTTTTCCTCTGGTTCAAAATTAGTGTTTTATATAATAAATATTCTCATCGAATTTTTTAAGTTATTAGACAAGATTTGGTACAATTATGAACATATGGGGGTTAATGAAACGAAGAAATAACAGCTCTCAAATGTATTTCAATTTGACGAAATCAGTGTGCGTGACAAACTTACTAACAAACAAAGAACGCAATACCATAATAGAAAACTTCCTTGAAGAAAACTTATCAGGGGTGACTTAAGAAAATATAAGACATGAATTAAAGTTGATTCTAATAGAATCAATAACACCGTGAATTAATATATTTTACATGTCATAAATTTTTATAGGTAGATCACATAAATATAACTTTAGTGGTCATTTTCCCTGAAATAGTATGGTTATCATACCATGCTAGGGTCACGCAGGTAAATTGCGGCCATCTACAGAGAATCTCTAAAACATTCTGAATCGAAATACAATAAATGTTGCATAACTATCAAAAGAAGTACAGTGCATGCTTATGCCATGCTATAACTTATCAATTTAAGTTTTAAAGAGTGTTTTGAAGCAATGATGTTCTGCTGTTAGAGGCCGAAGTTAGTAAGAGTGCCGTAATTTACCTGTTTGACCCTTTATTGCCAAACCAAATACATGTAAATATACGAAATAGAAATAATTGTAGGTAGGTAAATAAGTATATTAGACAAAATAAGATGACATATTCGTAATTCTCGTAAAATTCTTTATGTGAATGTCATGAAAATGGTATGTAGTAAGCTGTATTTATCTATCATTAAATATAAACAAAATAGCATGGTAAAGCCTCACTTCTATGACGTCACAAAATACCCCCGCACGGTTGTGGGGGTTTGGGGAGAATCTGTGCGCGAGCATACCTTTTAAAAATTATTATATCATGCTCTTAGCCCATCATTGTGATGCTGGCACTGGAGCTTTGTTTATGTTACGGCGTCTCAATTTGTACTGTCTGGAATAGCTGGGCATTTAGGCTGAGTAACTTTCAGGGAAATTACCCCAAATCCATGGTTCCCCAAAAAAGTTATTACCATATTAAATTTATCGCCACAAAAAATTAGCAAATTATTTACATAATAGCAAATTATAGCACACTCCGGGGGGAGGATTCAAATTATTATAGGTAATTTGAATTAAAGGTTCATCTGCAGCAGGAAAAAAAAAAACAATCCCACTGCCATCTAAAAAATCTTAAACATTAATATTAAAAGATAACAATAAACATATTAAGCATCCACAAAACTTAGAACAAAATAACATATATACAATTTTGATTATTTACAACAAGTTATTTCTCTGAAACTAGAAACAACTTTCTATTCTCTTTGCTGCTTTAACAGCACCTTTACGTTTTACCCCTTTAAGTCCTTTAACAGAATGATAGTTCTGCTTCTTGCTCTTGAAGCATTCTGTTTTATCAGGTAATAGGAGAATCATGCTCTGCTACATCTTGTGCAGTCAAAAGTGGAATGATTGACGTTGCATGACGCTTTACCGTTTCACCATTACCCTTCCTTAGGACTGCTCCGGTGGATTCGTTTAATGAATTCAGTTGGAGTTTCATGACTATTCCCATAGCGTAATTGGCTGGTTTGCAATGTTCTTCTTTAAGAAGAACAATATCACCAACATTCAATCTTCTGTGCTTAACTGGCCGATAGCGTCCCTTGCGGTCGGTTGCTTGAGAGATTAGTTTAGTGACGAACTCTTCGTTATAGACCTTCCGCAGATTTGCACGGGCTTTTCTCAACTGATCATGCTTATCCAATAAATTCTGCTTGTCGTGCGTACCATCTTGCCAGTCTTCATCATTCGGTAACTGCTGTAAATGAGGAACAATATTAATAGACATCAAGTGATAGCCATGAACAAGCAGTTCAGGCGTTATTACATCAGGAAGTACCATCTTATCATCTCTGAGAGATTCTATAAAAGCAACTGGTCTCTTATTAGCTAATGAAATAACTTCCGCAATGAAATATTCAAAATCTCAATCTAACAATACTAATTCTAATTGAACCATGAATCAACCGCTTTGTAAGCTTTACCATGCTTTCCACCAAAAATCCCAGTTCACTATTTCCCTTGAAATACTGTTCAAAGGATATTAGTTTAGATCCATTCTCCTGAAAATAACTATAAGATTCAGGATCACTAAGAAAACTAGACATTGTATTTGCCCCAGAAACTAAGTTAGACCCCATATCTGAAAGAACCAGTTCCGGAACTCCATATTCCAAACAATGAAGACTAAATGGCCTGAGAAATTCAGTGGTAGACATATCTAATGACACCTTCAGGTAAACTGCTCTGGAATATAAACAAGAAATGCACAACACATAGACTTTATTGTTCAAATCGCCAATCTTTACAGTAAAGGGTACCATATAGTCTATAAACACATTGGAATAAGGTATTGTATTGGGATCAGAGTGGAAATCTCAATATGGACTCTGATTGAGTTTAATTGTTCGCTCGTTTAATCTACGACAGCGAACACAATCACTCAGCAACTTCTTAACTACAGAAAATATAGAAGGTATCCAATACTCTTTTCTCAAAGCAGTCAGGCATGCATAAACGCCTGAATGAATAATATTAGTGTGAGTCTTTGAAATGATTAATCTAGTTAAATTACTATTCGCAGGCAAGAGAATAGGACAATTTATATTAGCTTGCAAACTATTATGCTTCAAAATCTTACTCCCAACCCTCAAAATGTTTAATTTGTCCTTGAATACATTCAACTGTTTCATTATAGGAGGCATGTCTTTAATTTTCCCATTGGAATCAAAATACTGATAAACTTCAGGAAAACTACTATGCTGCTCAACAGTAATCATGTGTTGCAGGCAATCGTTTGTAGGATTAAAAGAATTTGAAACAACTTTCCCGATTTAACTCTTAAGCTTATTGATGAAAGTTAATACTCTGGAATAAACCTTAATATACTTATCAATTGATGAGTAACGGTTTATTGGTATCAAATTCACAGGTGGTTCGACTATTACAGCTGTACATGTACTCGAACCCAAAGCATGTTTCAAGCCTAAATCTGGCTTATCAAGAACCGTAAAGGAAAACAAGGATGCTTCCACAATACTCTAGTCCGAATCTGTCAAAAACACTGGACCTGATACATAGTTAGATTTAATCAGACATTTATATGAAGAAGGTCGGATAATTAAGCCTGCTGGGTTGCTAATACCATCCACAAACCGGAAAGAAATAGTATTAGAGTCACTCAATTTCCTTATGACTTCCAGCCTATTCTTGACAAACACAGAAAGTTTGTTTAACTTATCCAAATTAATGAAATGAGACTTAATCCAATTTAATGCAACAAGGCTATCTGAATAAATTACCAGATTCATAATGTCTATTGGATAAAGACAAGATTCAGCCCCACAAATTATTTTTAAGTTCAGATAAAGTTTCTGCACCCAGAACAATAGCCATCAATTCTAAGCACGGAATAGTTTTCCCTTCCAATGATCTCCCAACAAACCTATTCTTTGCTAGTAAGAAATTAACGTTTCTATAGTTACCTCATTCGGCTCTAGGACAACTGCCATGGGGACAACTGCCATGGGGACAACTGCCATGCGGATAACTGCCATGCGGACAACTGCCATAGTGGACAACTGCCATACGACAAACTGCCATGTGGACAACTGCCATTCAAAATATTATAATTTTATTTTGGGTGAGTTATAATGCACTTGTAAATTTAACCTTTAATCGAATCAATTTTAGTATAAAAATGTTTATTGTATAGTAAGAAATTGTGAATGAAGAAGCATTGAAATTAATATTGAAGTAATACTAGATTTCTTTCTTTGTTACAATCATTTTCTTTCACATTTTACGCCTTAAATAATCAAATGGTTGACAAAACGATTGAAATCTATAGATACAAAACTTTTTTTTCAAACATTTCCGAATACAAAAAATAGTACAGAGTTAAGTTTTACAAGTTAAAATTTTCAGTGAGTGTGAATTTTTGCATCTTACTATTTTAGAGTTATAATACTGGGCATATATGAGTTAACTAAAATGTTGATTTGTTATTAGTATGATTACAAATTTAATAAAACATATTTCCGTAATAATCATTCTCATATTTTGACACTTTTCAAATATTTATAAGACATGTTTCTGATCGGTCGGAGCTAGAAACAAAGAAACTATAGAAAAACAATTCAAATTTCGAAGGTACTTAGTAAAGTGTTCTTTGAAAGAATTTTTTTAACATAGAAATAAGATAAATACTACTTCAGTTTCTTATCATGAATCTAGCAGAAAAGTTCTCTTTTTACAAATAAAAAATATTAATTAACCTCTGTGAAATATTTACACGTAAGAAATATTTATATGAAATAAACGAAAGAGAAGAAAATATAATTATCATTTAATTTATATTCTAATTGGTATCATGCATACCAATTGAAATAAAAGTTCAATAATGATTATTATATCTACATATATTTTCACGTATCCGAAAATATTAAACCGTGCGATAATACGGAACTAATTACCCTAAAATAGGACTTGTTGAGTGGAACTCGAAGTATAAATCGTCTATTTGCTGTTCTTAATTATATGACTTCAAAGAGGGAAAATATTCATAACTAGATTATGTGTACTCGGTAGAGCACATACCTTCGCCTCCGCTTTGTCCCGTTCGCTCCCAAAATTTAAGAAATTGCTAACTGGATAATAACTTATCGTCCCACCAAGTTTCATTCAATATGGTACAATACTTTTTGAGTTATAAATGACCTTGACCTTTGACCGGATCACTCCTAAAATTCTACCAGATGGTTCCTGGACATTGTACAATCGTCCAATAAAGTTTCAGACAATTTGGTTTAATACATTTTGAGTTATAAATGGCCTTGACCTTGATCTTTGACCCGATCACTCCCAAAATCTAGCAAAATGGTTCCTGCATATTGGCCAATCGTCCCACTAAATTTCATGCAATATGGTCCAAAAAATTTTGAGTTATAAATGACCTTGACCTTAGACCGGGTCACTAACAAAATTCTACCAGCAGGTCACTGGAGATGGACCAATCGTTTCACTAAATTTCAGGCAATTTGGTTGAACACTTTTTCAGTTAAGCGAATAACAAGATGATAAATAAATGCCGATGAAAATATGTTATTCCCGCATTCTGCGAAGGTAATAATATCATTTTTCAAAGAAGAAAACAAAATTATCTCTTAAACAGGAGATAGAAATAATAAACAGTGGTCAATCTCCGGAAGAATTTGCTAGAGAACTATGTATCCTGTATGCATGCATTATATACAGATACGGGCAGCGCTACTTTCAAAAGCAGTGGCGCTACCGCTACATTTTCAGAAAAACAGCGGCGCTGCCGCTACAGAAGCGCCGCTTGTAACGAGTTCTGTGCCCACCTCTGATTATATATGTATACTATATAGTCACTGGTAATATTTCTTCTTTCACAGACTAATTTTTGAACCAATAGTTTCTAATTACCTGATCTAGATAGCTATATCGATGTTTATTGTAATTACTGTGAAATAATCACTTCAAAATATAGTCTCGATTTTCTATGTCTACGAACAGTAATAACATTGAGACATGTCTCGCAACTATTACAGCTTTAATAAATGCGGGCCCTTCCTGTATAATTGATTTAATTTTGATGCGAGTAGTCGAATACTTGATCCATTTACTTTCTGTTAACGCTGATGTGATAATGTTGTGGAACTTTAAGTTCTACATATTTAAAGCAATTACATATTAATTTTAATATTTTTAATTTAGAGTAGAGGCCGGCCGGAGACCTTCAAAGTTATTTAAGAACATTTCAAAGTGTACTGTACTTGTTCAGAACGTAAAATGAACAAGTTAATTTTTTCCCGGGGTACGGAGGTTCGGAATCACGAAAAAGACTTTCCGAACATGGAAGTCCGAACCCCTTTCGATGAGATTCCGTGTCCCAACCTATTTTCCAGTTCACGAACATTAGTACGGACCGCCCACTTCTGATATCAACTGATTGTCAATATTAACACAGAAGAATGTTGCAGTACTCGGAAATTGGGTGTTATACGAACACCCACTTAGCATATGAAATATGCTAATAATTATTATAGATTTCCTGCTCTTCTGTTCAGAAATGTGTAATTGTCCGTTAATTAATTTAGTAGGGGTCGTCTGCTTCGGAATCAAAGGGAATTTAAACGGAAATTAAATACAATGGACTAGAAGAAGCAGTCAGAAAGGAAAGTGGCTCCATGAACAAAGTCACATACCACCGTCGGTAACAATGCTCATGGATTCAGAAAAGCTACTCCGTGAATGCAGTCGCTTACAAAGGAATGGGACGAAATGGGACACAAGCACCGGTGGCTGCACTCACGGATGGAAGAGGAAAATGATGAGGTAATAGTAAATGAAACCTA
>CANNZV010001457.1:158274-223074 GCA_947561585.1 Caprella mutica | reverse complement strand
AGAGTATGAACCAGGACCAACCGTGATGGAGTAGATAATCAATTATTTATGCATTTAATTGGTCCAATTCATCAAAATATGATGGGTAAAGCTATGCATAATAACTTGTATAATATTGGTAATTAGGCTTGAGTTAGACACTTAAAAATTTTAAAAATTGGTATTTTAAATGTTTCAGAGATATCAAACATTCTACCAAACGTTTGGAATTAACCTCATTTGTTTTAATTTAAAAATATCGTCCTTTAAAATGAATAAAATATTAAAAAGGCATTCCACAGCGCATTCTCGAGATTGTGCATAAACGACAAATTGGGTGGAACATATATATACGAAGACCATTATCATATTTAATTTAATGTTGTCTTTCAAAAAAATAACGACTTGTTATTTTTATAAATGCCGATTGAAAAGCCGAAATTAGATCATTCCATACAAGTTCATTTAGATTAGCTCATACCACACCTAATTACCTACCTTTCTATCGGACTTTCTTCTGAAGAATACCAGCTGAAACATTTCCCCCACCTCTGCTCTGGAAAAGTAAACGAAACTTGGAATTAATAGTGTACAATATATAATTTAATACATTTCTTGAAGTTAGGTAACTTCGTTAGTTCCATACAGTTTTTGTCTCAAGAGACGCCATTCAGACTTTTTTTTTTTGCATAAAACGACTATCAATTGGACCATTTAGCTACTCATCGGAATTATCTAAATGAATTATCAGTCACAAATTGTGTAATGGTTCGTGACTGTTTATTGCGAGGTAAACAAGGTCATCAAGACTAGTACAAGCAAAGCTAGGCATGGTGTCACCCAGAGCCAATCATGCATCAGTATCGTTGCATTCCGCACACTCATACCCTTTCCCTCTCAAACGTCCCCACTAGACCTTTAACGCGTACACAGTAGCTTTATTACAACTGTATTTAAAAGATCTGTACATATTTTATGTAAAGAAGAATCTCTGTAGGAATAAAAGCTCTTCTATAAATTCAAGTTAATATTTGAAACGTGAGAGGTTATCAAAATTTAGTATGTTGTTGTTGTCGACTCCGCTCCGCCACTGACACAGTGGTGGAGCCCTTACATCGAGAGACGGCGCAGCCGCCCGCCAGGGTTCCCCCAGACCCACAGGCGAGAAACCCCACTCCCCCCAGCCGGAAATGCTGAGTTTCAGCCAGGACCAGGTGGCGAACATGTGCACTGGGTCGGCTGTATGTGTGTGGTCAGGGTGTTGTGTCTTTTGTCAGTATTGTGATGCGTTTAGTTGTAGGTGTTGTTTGAGAGGGAGGGTTTGTGTTTCGTCGTGGAGATGTTGTATGTTTGTGTCTCGAGTGCAACCTGTGGCTATTCTAAGTGCTGTGTTTTGTACGATCTGTAGTGTGTTGATGTTTGTGTCTTATGTGATGGGTGACCAAACTGTGTTACTGTACTCTAGGACGGGGCGTGTAATTGTTTTGTATGTATTTAGTAGTGTTTCTTTTGTTTTGCCCCAGTGTGTAGATGTGAGAGCTTTGATGACCTTAAGGGTCTGTTTGGCTTTTTGTGTTGTGAGTATGTGAGCTTGGGGTCAAAGGTGACTCCAAGTATTTTGAGGTTGCGTGTTGTTGTTGTATTTGTATAACCTCCCCAACATCCTCGCCGGGACGGAGGGGCGGCCAGGGGCGCCCCGGGTTTCAGCCACCCGAGGCACTGTGTGGGCCTAAGGGAAACCCGCATCATTCAGGAAGTTAATAACTGCCTGAGGATGGGTCCAAGGGTGCTCCAGTGAGTGTATGTTGTGTGTAGTCCTGTGTAGGTGTTCATACAGAATACATTCAATGTTATAACTTTATTCCTATCAATCGTGGGTAGACAGTACACTTATATGATAAAATCTACGAACTGAAAAAAAAAATCATACAATTTAAGCCGCTGGTTTCCTAAATATCAAATGTGTAGCGAATCCTACGCACTCAGTCTTTTAAAGACCTAAATTTTGTCAGTCTGATTAGTATTAAGATCCATAAGTTGAGTACATTAACGAAAAATAAGTTAGCCTCTCCAGGAGTCGATGCTGCATATAGTCAGACACTAAGAGATAATATTGGAAAACAATATCAGATGCAATTAGTGAACAGATTTATAGTCTTCTGTTAAAGGCCAAGATAGCTTTCAGACGAGATTCACTCCTTGCTCAATTGATAATAGAAGAGGATAACGCTGTGTCAGTGTAAGACTTACACATCAGCGGTGGCTTGCACCATTCTCGTATCTACCTTTCCAGTTTCCTTAGCGACGATTAATCTCACAAAGAGAAAAAATAAATATGATAATCGAATAAACCCTCTAAATAATTATAATGAAAGTTATAATACAGAATCTTACCGTGGACACTTGGAATAGAAATATAACATCTATCGTGGCAGATTTATGCACAGCAGCAGTGATCATCAACTGCCTCTTTTTCAAGTAAACTTTGTGAGTACAGATTTCCTCTCCAATCTTCTATATGTGAAAAAGTGTCAGCCATCTGTACCTGAAACATGGACCTGTTTGATTAACACAACTGCTAAGAAATAAAACTTGTTTATAAAACGATAATAAATCTAAGATACTTGTACGTACAAATTTGAAATATGTGAATACTAACCTTCTTTTTGATGAACTGATTTCATTCCTAATAAGAGTATAAAGAATAATGAGAGAAAATTAATTCATATTATCTTTTATTAAGACATTCCTAACATTTCTTCAATACCTTGTGTAATATATAAATGACAGCTACCAAACAACACGTACATAATGGAAGTTTTGAAAATATTTCAACTAGAAAGAAGTAATGCATTATAAATATATACATAGAGAATGACTTTTTAAATGGAAATCAAAAATATTCTATCCGGCATAATTAGTTGACGGAAAATTTTAACTTGTATATTAAATGCAAGTCATGGTTTCAAATAGTTAGCGAAAATGTCTAGTAGCTACATATGAAACTAGCCTCTCAAAAATTTTCCATTATCTTCCGTATAGCAAATATAAACATATTGTCAGTTAGATTAAACTCCGCAAGCTGCTGCAGTTCGTTGGCCAATTTGATATCCTCTGAGCTGAAAGAATAGTTAGGAGGTTTATTGTTGAAAATCTCTCCTAACTGATCATTGAAAGAGTCCATGGTGAGGTGTTCATCAGCAACGAGAAGCTTCACCTTCTCCACAAACCAATTAACAGGAGTTGGTTCAGGCACTTCCATTTTCTCTTCTGCCTCCATAGTTGCAAGCCTGAAGTGAATGCCAGAGATCTTCATAAATATATCGTTGATCATGCTAGTATTATCAAGATTTTTCTTCTCTATGGATTGCTTGATGACATTCACTATCTCTGTGGGACTTTTACCAAGTGTCTGCTTTGCTACTTCAGTAAGATCAGATTCATCAGTAATGAAATTTTTGATGTCAGGGTTGGAAGGTTTTCCTTTGATCTTAGTTAGGATCGCATTAGCCAAGAAAAGGCCTCTCTTCACAACAATCTGGAGGCTCAAAGAACACTCTTCTTTGAAATCATTCATTTTATCGATGGCAAGAGATAATATGGCGTGGTTGTTCTTATTGGCAAACACCTTCAAAGCTTCTGGGCCATAACCACCAGCAATCTTAGCATCCTTCACAACTTCCTTCAAAGATACACCTATAATTCCAAGTTTTGGGCTGAGATCATCCAAAATCTCAAAGGCTTCTTCTAAATTGATATCTCCATCATAAGATTCAGTGCTCGGTCTCTTCGAAGCAACATGCGATTTGTCAGAAATGTTGTAACTTCTAGATGAAGATTCGGAACCTCTAGAGTTTGAAGCTTCATATCTTCTAGATGAAGATTCAAAATTATTCTTTGGACTTTCGTAAACGCTTGTGCTTGTGGATTGGTAACTGCTGACACTTTTAGCTTCATATTTCTTTGATGTTGAGGCTTGGTAGGACTCATTTCTTAAAGCTGTAGCCTCATGGATTGAAGCAGAGTTTTCTTTCTTCTTATCTTCTTGCGCAGGACTCACTCCTCCATACTTGTGCTTCTTGACGAGTTCTGCCTTTATAATCTCCCACTCAGTATTTCTATACTTAGAGAGTTCTTTTTGGTAGAAGTTCACCCAAATATCATCAGTCTCCCCTTCTGGCGGTCTATAGAAGAGTGATTCAAATTCCTCTAAAATGGCCTCGTAGTTGGGATGCATTTCAGGCATGTCATAATAAACTTTATAATTATCGTCGAGATTATTCTGGAGCTCTGTCTTCTCTTGCATGAATTTCTTCGGATCCAATTTGACAGCAGGTCTGAAATTGATTATGACAAAAAATTATGCAAGCAATATGACAGACATATTTGAATTAACTTAGGAAAACTACGCAAATCTAAAATGATAAAAAATTGAGCTTCAGAATAAACTACACCTACTTTTGTGGAACGCTTTCAGCTGTTTTGGAGTTTATATACCTGTAAATGAAATGAATATAGATTGAATAATACACAGAAAAACAAGATTAACTAAATTTATTGAGAGAGACATTTCAATTCGTTGCTATTTTAATACACACGTTGGAGTTCCATTTTCCTCAGGATTGATCCGTTGTCTCTTTGCAGCC
Source organism: Caprella mutica (assembly GCA_947561585.1). Lineage (NCBI taxonomy): Eukaryota > Metazoa > Arthropoda > Malacostraca > Amphipoda > Caprellidae > Caprella > Caprella mutica. The sequence goes on along the minus strand of CANNZV010001457.1, from coordinate 218,449 downwards.
ACAATAATAGATTCATGAGGGGACGCAGATCGCTTTTCTGGGCTTATTCTCCGAACAGTTTCCTGTGGACTGCGGTCTAGTACAATAACCTCATCCGACGACATGTTTACATTAGATACTAAGGATGCAGAAGAACTTGCTTCAACAGGAACAAATGAAGATACAGTTACTGGAAGGCTAACTGGTTTAGTATCTGAAGCTTGTGAGTCTTGTGATTCTCCACAATCAACGGAGATTCTGAGACGACCTGCAAGGATAAAGATAGCGCTCCTCTAAGAATTAGTTGTATACTGATGAGCTTAATAGTCTCATTTTAAAATTAAGTCATATATATACATAGAAAATCTTAAAATAAATCCAACTGGAAAAAAAAGTTGCACAATTTTAAAACAAGATTTCGATATTGTATGAACTTACCTGAACCTCAAAAGAGAGATAAAACTGAAATATTCCGAATCTAATGTTCATAATAGGACTCATTAAGATTGGAATAAGAGGTTTTAACTTATCAGTATCGATATTATAAAACTGATTAGAAAAAAAGATTAATTCAATATAGCTATCCACTTATTAAAACAATCTATTTTGAAATAGATAAGATAGACTAATTAGTCTGTGTTAATACAGTGGAAGTGTAACTTACAATGTTGACTAAATACAGAAGAGGTGGGCAGATCAGACATTTCAGAGGCCAAAGCAATCTACCAAACGGTCACATAAAACCGTTTAGTTTCCTACTATAATCGAATTATTCAAGAGACTTTCAGTACAATATAATATATAACTGAGGATGCTAAACGTCCAATTGAATTTTACGTTTTCTGATAGTGATTTAAGCAAGCACTAACTGACAACAGTTACTGCTGAGAGTACAGGTTTCCTTCGTGCAAAAAGTAATTCATATAAATGGCTAAAAAGTAAGAGGAGACACTATAGGAGTCACATTGTGTGTCAACCTCTGAGCTGGTGAGACATGAATAATGATCGACCTGATATATCTGTCGAGAGTTCTGAAAACAGAATAACACGTGGGCACGTAAAAGATTGTGTTAATACATCATAATTTGAAGTTGATATACAAGTTTACAAACTCGACTTTCACTCAATGGATTTTAATTTCATAGTTTATTGAATCACTAATGATATATATCTAAAACTACAATGATCTTTCCGAAACATACGAAAGATGGTTTTCAATATTAAATTCGATTTGTTAAAATTAAACAAATCTACTATCGTCAAATTCTAAAAATAACAGTACAGGTAAAGTTGGTACAACGGACAGCCTTTCAACCTGAAAAGAGCCTTTATAGATAACAGTGGCCGCTGTAGGTTTTAATCAGTCAGGGATTAAAACTTTCTTCACAAGCATTTCAAAGAAACTATAATTGAGGAACATAAGTCTCAGAATATGTCTTTATTGTTTGTTTATTTATTGTTTTTATATCTTACATAATTATCACCTTATTCAATATTTAGAAAACTTTTCTAACCAAAGAAAACGAATAGGGACAGGTTCACTAAACTAAAATCTGAAAAAAGAATAATTAAATTAGGTAATGCTTATCAATTTCAATACTTCTGAAAATGATCAACATATAACCAGATGCTAAACAGACGAATCAAACGCATGCCAAACCTTTTAATGAAAAGCTGGTCATTGTTGCAAGTTGGAGGAGATCGACCGTTGTAGCAGCTTTACCTGTACCAACTTATATACTGAGACCTAATTCGTACTATAAATTTGAAACAATAGTCTATTACTAGCCCTTCCTCAAAAATAACAATACAGTTAGAAAATAGCTGATTATTTGATTACCAATTATTAAAGCCAACAAATAAGTTTTTTTAATCTTATTAAATGTACTAAACTAACAAATGAAAGTAGCTGAAATAATCCGCCCTTCCTTGAACCTGCAAAAAAATGGTACCTTGATGAAAGCCATAATATTCAGCTTAATAAGAAAAGAACAGTTCAATATTTGTAGGGGTGAATGATTGATCAAGTTTTCTGTCATGACGTCAGAAAGGGGCAGGCAGATATTTCGTAGTGTATTCTCTTCTATATTTTCAGTCACTCCGAGTTTTCTCAGGTATGAGTAGAGTTTTGTCACATTGAATTGTCCGGTGATATCGTTGATTATGTCTCCAAAAGATATTGGTCCTCTGCCATAGTAATTGCGTCTCAGTTGCTCAGTGCCTGGACACTCCTCGAGCACGCGTCTTACTGACAGAACAGAGTGCCAGAGCCAGGGTTGTGGAGTTGAAGTCAAAGCTTTTTTTGGTGGAGTCGGAAATTTGTACCGACTCCAAGCTATAGATATAAGTCACAAAAATATAGGTCCATTTCTTTCTTTATAAATGAGTCGGAGTCGATAAATTCAAAATTAAGGAGTCTGAGTTGGAGTCTAACATTTTAAGTACCGACTCCACAGCCCTTGCCATCAGATTTGTGTGTGTGTGAAGATGGTATGACCAATTCTTAGTTGGCAAAGCATCACTTCAATTTTCCTCATTTTTTGGTTGGACGAAGGCCATAGAACTGCAGACTTATTAATGCATATTCCATGTCACTTCGATGCCCACATTTCCATCACAAGTTTTTTGATTTTGGGAAAGTCTAAATGCAAACAGGGCTGGTCCAAAAACCAGAACCTGTGCAGCCTCTGCTGAGGATCTGTCCATTGCTTCGTTACATGCTACACTAATGAGGCTAGGCACCTAGTAGATCTCGACGGTCTTCCCACCATTGCTATTTTCGATAAGTAAATCCTGCGTTTCTGATACTGTTGGCTGTAGTGAGTTCATGTGTTATATTGTGCTACGGAGCTTCTAGAGTTGGATATGGTTACTGTGGGATCTATATTTTCTCAGGCACAGAAGAAGTCATGCCTCTTATCGTCGGGAGTTCTACGGTGAATACAGTTGCATCACTTGGTAAACCAACAGACACTGCTCCCAGTACAGATACTTGGGCATATCCCACTCCACAATCAGTTTTTGATCCATTCGTATCGACATCGGTTGAGTTTGGATGTTTTTCCATTACATTTTTCACAAGGCACCGGTGTATCTCAAGCCGAAGGTATGAATGAAACACGAGGTTCAGAACTTTCCAAGTAATTTTAATGGTCTTCTTCTCGAGTTCATGTATTAGGTTAGTTAGGTCTGCTTCACATCCTTTAAATATTAATTTACCTGTAGTACTAATTGACTAGAAAAGTGAAACTTATAAATGTAAGAAGAATCTTTTTACAGTTATTACCCAACTCTTTCTATGACTAATTCAATGCTACAATTTCGATGAGCATTTTAAGTCAAAGGAGGACAATTCGTTTTTAATCTGAGAACCGGATTGGAAGTCTGAAGATACGTTTTGCATGCAGTGAGTGTTGCGATCATCGCCCAGCAATAGGATTACATTGAACTAGTGATCAGCGATAATAGCGTTGAAAAAAAGCTAAATAGGAAATAGATTGCTGCATGCAAAACGTACCTTTACCAAAGATTGGGAAAATTAAACAATTAAATCTAGTTGGATTTTCGTGTATTTATTATATCTTTCATCCCACAGGGACTCAATTCAAACTCACCCATCAGGACTCCTCAAGATTTATAAAATAATTTTATTTATCTCAAAAATTAGGGTAGCATGAAACATACCTACCATACTAATCTGAAAAGGAGAAAACAAAATCTATCTACTATATCCTTCTGGAAAAAAGTGATTAGCCAAACTAGTACATGACTCATGAGACTGATAAATTATTCCTATCCTTTTATTGGATATGCCTAAGACATGGAAGACACCTTATCGAATTTGCTTTTAGGATGTATAACTTGAATAAGATGAGCAGGTGACACGCTCTTTGATAACTAGCATAAGATTTCAGAGTTAGTAATATTACTCACCCTCGTTGCCGTCAACCAGTTGAAGGTTTGTGGATAGAACCTCATTAGCCACAGCTTGGTGCTTGTGGTTATATTCCTCAGCTGTCACGATCTTCTGAAGTTTGGCTGTGAGAAACACAAACGAAAGCATGTGATTTTGAAAGACTGGGAATATTCATCAATTTAGTTGATTGTAATAGATTCCTAAAGGACATGTAAATTCGGAGAAAGTAACTATGACTAACATAGGTAACAGCCCCTTATAATATAATAGCTAGTGCTATTATTTAAATGTTAAAATCGAATCCCCTTATAGTAATTGACTCGTGTATTTAGTTCAAAACTGAAAAATGTTTAAGGCGCATTATTACACGGGCGTTTCTCTTAGGCCGCAGCAAAGAAAATGCTGCATGAAAAAAGATGCCACAACTGAATAAACGTAGCTATGTGTTTTGTATGTCCGCTCAGGTAAAAGAGGTTTTCCATGCTGCAATTTCATTTCACAGGAATGAAAAAACTGCTCCTTGTGAAATAGGCCTCAGTAGCTATTCAGAGTAACTACAAGGTTCAGAAGCAGTCATTTATAATGATAATAAAGTGCATTTCACTCACTTGGTTCCTTGACAGCACTCTGAATCATCAACAGCAAAGTCACCATCTTCTGAAGAATATCCTTGTCTTTAATCATAGAGGGAAGATCGTCAATGATGAGCACCTTTAGACGACTAAGAGGCTCAACGCCTATGAAAAAAAAACACAACACAAAATATATGTAGTAGCTACATTCACACTTTCTTGGAAAAAAAAATTAACCAAAGAATGAGGTAAATACTAAACGATCATTATTCAAAACTTTATCACTGTAAACAGTACCAACCGTAATTAATTTCCATCAGAATCGTATTCAAAAGTTCTATCTCGCACACAAAAATCCTAGACATTTGTCCCTAATCAGAGATAACGCACCTTTAGTTTTGAGAAGAGATAGAAGTGCGGGTAAGTGTCCAACAATAACATGACATCCAATGGGGTTCTCATCTCCACAGAGAATGGTTCCGACTTGCACCTTCCTTTTAGGGTTGAAAGTGTTGACGACACTAACAACCCTGGCACAAATCTTGACCACATCTAGAGACAAGGACACCAGCAGAATTGGCACCTCTATCTTCTCCTTCAGTTTGTAGAGGAAGCGAACTGCCCCAGCTAGGTAGATGAAGGTGTTGTGAAGCTTTGTAACGTACAAGTCCTGCCATTCAGAACGATAGAACATCTCAGGGGTTCCTGGGGAGCGCAAGATATCAACCGAGTTAAGATTTTATTTGAGGCTAAAGAAAATGATAATGGTTATCAGTTGCTCTTTGTAAACACTGTATGAAGGATGACTAGGTATTAGGCTTCTGCTCGTTAAATGATAACCTCAACATAGCTAACACGTATCTAAAGCATCTGACAGGTAGGTAACTTCATGATTATTCCATCGCAATTTGTAGCTATATTTACTGAACTACACATCTCATGGTGTCAAATGTATGCAAAATTGAATTAAGTTTCACCCGAAGTTGAAAATAATAATCTATTTTGTGTAGCTATGTGCTGTAATTGTATGCATTCACATTGATGAAAATTTTAATTAATCAGAGATATTTTAACAAGCTTGATGGAATTTTTTTTTTAATTTAAACATTTTCTCAATAGCTCTTCTTTTTATTATTAGACTAAGGTTCCCTAGGAAGTTACAAACCAATTTCACCTAAATATCACAATAAAGATATTACTTACCATTAATGAAATACTCAGGAAGGTTCATAATTACTATCCACTCACCTACATGTGCATTGAAGCAGTTGTCTGTGCATACTGTGTCACACACTAGCTTTGGGTAGACGAGGGGATGCATCATCACCTCGTAGTAATTGTGAGAGAATTTGCAAAGGTGACTCTCACGACAGGAAGTGGCATTAGGACACATAGTTGGTTCATAGTCTATGACGGAGGGGTTCCTACGTATCTCAGCTTTGCAGTGAGTCTTTGAACAATATTCCAACTTGCACATCTTACCGAAGTTACAAGCTGTTAATTTGTAGTTGTAAGCGTCCTGACATTTACGTAAAGCGTTCCTAATAACCTGGAAAATGGCTTCATTCTGAATGTTGATGGCTTTCTGGAGTTTTGTCTTTGTTTTGTTGATGTTAGTGTTGGTGACGAAGGAAGTGCTTAGAGGAATGCCCACAGAATCCACGGTCATGTAGCCATCTAGAAACCTCATCTCCGGCAACACCTCCATCATCAACCTAGGGCCCAAGTCATCCTTGGTTCTGAAGACAAAGCAGTGAGTTGTTTTGTTATAGTCAGAGGCATTGAAGATGTGTTTTATGATCTTGGAACATTCTTTCACAAGAGGGAAATGAGACGTGAGAAGTCTGATGGCAAAGTGTTTGTGAGAGATGGTGGTGGAGGTGCCCATCTCCTGGTGAAGATCATGCAACTGCCTGTGCTCTTCTGTGTCTTTCTCGTAGATTCTTTCTATTTGGGTATCGAGTTTTTGTTGTGTTGAAGCCTTCAAGTCGTTCAGTCTTTTGATGTTCTCAACAATTGACTTCGAGTCTTTTGGAATCTGAAAATTTCAACATTGAACACAGTGGAAGATAGGTAACTATAAACAAATTTTTTCTAAAAAAATAAGTTATTCCAGTGTAGTTAAATATGAACACAGAATAGGAAGTAACAACATCACATGCTAATTACTTTTGCTAACCGTTTCAGAAGTTTTTGCTATTAATAGGACTTCTTTATTCTACAAACAGAACAAATGAAATTGTTTCTCTTAAAATAGTACTATCTATTCGAAAGTTGAACATACATTAAACAATGAAGCAAACAGATTTTTAGATCATTAAAAATTTGTTGTTTGTATGCAGTGTGCATGGTTCATTAATATTAACCTGTTACCATCCAGTGATCTCATATGAGATCACTCAAAATTAACAATTTCCCAATATTCTGTCAAAATTTATGTATATTTTCTACGTCCATTATGTTCAATAAGAGAGAAATATACCTAATAAATATAGAACATATGTTAGATATGAGTTAATTTTGACAGATAAGGAAATTTGTAATTTTTGAGTGATATCATAGCACTGTAGGTAACTGGTTAAGTAAGCCATGTAATGTGTTATAAGACCTCTTATAGTTGGGTGTATAAATGATTCAAAATATCCTTACAACTATCAGTCGCGTTAAAAAAATACTTAGCTAAGTTATAATTCAGATAATAAATTAGCCTATTAGGCTTGATGAAGGAGTTGAAAAAATGTTTACTTGAATTGTTTCTAAATCTCATTAAAGAATTAAATTATTTTAAGTTGATATATTAGTCACGATATAGCTACTTCTGATAGTTTAGATAAAAAAAATGAATTATATAATAGAACTTAATATACCATCTAATACCTACATCTCCCATCATGGAAAATTATTTAGCATTGTGGAACAACTTTTCTATAAAAATTAGAAACTATAAAATGGAATAGAGTAGACCTCAAATTAGAAACTAAGTATCCAGTGATTCACTAGAACTTATAAAAGGGTTTGATATCCAATTCTATTAATCTTTGTATAATCTGTGTATTTTTACAATCGATAAGGTTATCAACTAATCATCATCATTCCCACCTCCTGTTTCCTCCTCTCAATGAGGTCAAAGGCATCCCTCATAGTAGCAGACTGCCTCGCCTCCACAGCACTTACTATCTTCATGCTAGGACTCTCAGAGATGCTCTTAGTTTCCGTAAGAGAATTCTTGATGTGGGCTGCGGCAGAGGCTCCTATACGCACACTGATCAGGTTCACGCGGTTAGACGACTTGAAAACGGGCTGAGGGAGTAAAATGACACAAAGTGGAAAAATAAACTCAGTGTTACTAATCTAGAAATATTAAAATAGTTAGAGTGCAGTAAAGATTAGTAGATACCATATTGAAAACATCAAGAAAATCTCAATTTATGCATCAAATTGAAGAAGATATGGAAAAATAGTTGCAGTATGTAGTTACTATTCAAGACATATAAGAGTAGTTAACAGATAAGTATCACCAGAAATGAAGAAAATATGGAAGAATAACTACAGTGTTACTAATCAAGAACTATAAAAGTACTTATCAGATAGGTAGCTAATACTAGATTGAAAACATCTGGAATATCTCATGATTTATGCAGCTGTAAAATTATGCATAGTTTCAAAAATGAATTGCTGCATAAATTGGATTGAATATGTTTAAAAATTAAGTTAAGCTCCAAGCACAATACTATTATTTAAAAAATGAAAATCATATATAAAAGTATAGTAACTAAACCAAATTGATAAATTTCATTAATTTTCAACATAATTCTGTAGAAACACAGTATCAAATAACTAAAATTAGTTTAACCAGAAGATGGCAAAGGAGATTAATTAAAGAGACAAGAGTAATTTCAGAGTTAACGGACTGTTCCACATTTACAATCAATCATGAAAAAAAATGTTATAATTTAAAATGCTGAATATATGTAAGTTTTTTTCTTGTTCAAACATCCAATAACTCGTAATTTACCCTAGTAAATTTCCTTACCTTTGTATCAGTTTTAGTGGCAGCATAGCTGAAAGATGACGTGTCCCAGGAGAAGAGAATATTATGCTTCTTTAGAGAACAAGTCATTTCAGCCATCACTTTGATATCATCAGCCTTTTGGAGATCTGATGAAAAGACATCATCAATAAGTTAGAACTTGATAGCTAATTTACTGAAGATGTTAAATTACACAAAAAGTTGCTAGCTAATGGATGAAAGAAAGTTAGACAATTTGCTACAACCAAAATGTGAAATTAGTACACTGGAAAAAATCATAACAGATACACTTTTATGACAGTGAATCTTTCACATAGCAGTCTATGTGATGAAGAAATTAAGTAGCTATTTACTGTAGAAATCAGCCCACCTGATGAGTGTTTAACAAGTTCGGCGTGTTTGAGGTAGAGCATTTTCAGTTTAGTGTCCACACCATCAATCTTCAGCAAGAGCATAAGCAGCACTCTGAAAGCTTTCTCAGCATCTGTGTATTGTTTGAACCGAACTACCAGTCCTGAAAAGGTAACAAAAAACTTAGATACTTAACTAGCTATATATAATAATATTTTTTACTAGGAATTTAATGTTTTTAATGCTATATTGCTGATGTCAAAAGGAAATTAAGTTAAGAGACTAGAAGCAATCAGATAGGAAGGCTCCAAGAACAGAGTCACCTACCACCATCAGTGACCATGCTCATGGATACAGAAAAGCAACTCAGTAACGAAGGAATGTTACGACAGGGACACATGCACGGTGGCACCAGTGACTGCACTCATGGATGGAAGAGGAAAATGAAGAGGTGATAGTAAATAAAGCCTACGAGCGTACTTAGCATAAAAATATAAGACCTCGTAGTTGATGAGCATAACCCTAGTGCTATCCTCTAAAACTGCAAGTAGCTAGAGTTTAAGAAATGATAAACATGGTTGGTAGAGATAAAAATAGGATAGATAGATATATAAAGCTAATATAAATTACAATAGTTTGGGGCTAGTTTCAGGATACAGCCCCCTGAGTCTTGACCATAATTAAAGTTAGCTATTCCAGCAAGACAATTTTTATTACTCATAATTTAGCAATCAATTCATTGAAATATTTAAAAAATAAATAAAACAATTTACATAACTAATTCATTAAATGAATAAGAACACTAGTACTATTTTGATAAAGGTTTAAAGTACAATGAACTGCATTTCTACTCACGTGTTATCTTCCCTTCTTGCAATTCAATAATTTTTCTGATGTCATATATTGACTTCAAAACTTTGCTAAACTTCTCCTTGCAGTGAGAAGGTACGTTGTTAATGATCAAACTTTTGTTATCCTTCATAGCCTTATTTTCAGCTTCATTAAAAATGCTCTTATTGTTATTCTCCATCTCTTTTTGCTGGAAGACGAGCATCTTGGCCGCATTCTCTTCTGCGGCAGTTTTCTTGGCGACATTGTACTGTGCCATGCTATGTGTGGTTACTGTTGGTACAGCCGGATAGGACTGACTGTAGGCACTGTTAGAATAGCTATTCTGATAGCCTGACATGTACTGTCCTTGATATAGATTTGGTGGTGGTACTGATACATTTGCTGGTTGTACAGATGTGCCAATAGGTGGTGGATAAGTTGACTGTGATGGCATGGATTGAAATGGAGGCACTGCATATGAGGTGTTAGCTTGATATTGGTTCATACCATACATTCCTGCATTCATAGGATTATATGCATTGTTACCATACTGCATAACATTAGGTGCTACGTAATTAGTCGCTTGTTGATAGGGTTGACTGTTATTGGAAGTAGCATTTACATAAGGAGGTGCATTGCTTTGGTTGTACATAGTAGCAAACTGATTAGGACCTGTGACTTGAGTGGGAGGTGGGAATTTAGTGGGGGATGGTTCTTTCTGAACCCAAGGGTCTTCACCAGGGGGACCCTCATCCACAGTTTTTGTACTAGACATGGCAATGATTGAATCAAGAGAGATGGAGTCTTTCTTCTCATCTTTCTCTTCTTCATTCTTCTTGAAACCATCAAATGTGATTGGAATGAACTTTTTCTTTGGTTTCTCTTCAGTTCCTGATTTTTCACCATTGGAAGATTTATCATCTTTTGTTTTATTTTCTTTGATGGATGGTGACTTGCTCTCTGACCGAGATAATTGGCCCTCATCTGTAATTGAAAGAATAGAATTGATATTTTGGGTCAAATTGGCTAATAAGAATAGCTACTCACATTTAATTCAAAGAAGTATCAAACTAAATTACCCACAAATATATATTATAGTATTATTATTTAACTGTATTAAATAGAAACAAAATAAGTGTTTAAAAGAATAATAATAATTATCAGTACAAGACTAAAGTGAACTGGCAAGAAAAAAAAAATTGTTAATCATAGACACCAGTTTGGCTAAAATTAGCAATAAAATATAGAAAACAAATGATTTTTTGAAAGCATGACAACAAAGATGCTATCTATTAATCTCCTAATATAGGTGGTTAGTTATAGCTATATCATAAAGATATTTATTTAATGAAAATTAAGATCCTAGTCAATTAAACACAATCTAAGAATATATTTGATACCATGAGATGATAACATATGTATATAATTTTATAACACAGATTCATAATCAATTATTTATCCAATGACGAATATCAAACCTTTTATCTTTATAAGGGAATTCAAAGGAAGACTGTATTTCAATGAAAGAGTGAAATGTAACTACAGAAAAATATTCACCAGTGACTTTATTCTCTTCATTTTCCTCTTGCTGTTCTTTATTATCACCATTGGTCTCTAGAATGTCATCATGATTGTTTTTATCTTCTTCCAAGTCTGAAGACTTTGTATTCACCCCTTCCCCATCTTCAAACAACTCTAGCTCATGTTCTGCCACTTCAAAATCTAAAGCCTCTTCTAACTCTACATCCATAATGAAGAAAAATTAACTTAAATACAAATACTTCTGCAAGAAAGGATATAATTAGAAATCTAGAAATAAAATAAAAAATTATCATAATTAATGATTCTTACAAAAAAATTGAAAGCAAGAAAAGACTATAGTCTATTGCATAGGAATGAATAGCTAAGAATCTTATGACTTTACTGCAATATTTAGCTAAATCCAATGATAAAAAATGGCAAATTTAACCATCATGATGAAATACAAACTTGCCAATGAGATATTCACCATTGCAAATGTAGAGAAATGTCTAATTTTCTCCAATGTAATATTTACATTGTAATTTTGGAGGGAATTTAGCTTCTTTTGTAGATAACTGGAGAAACAAATGGAGAGTGTATGATGATATGATCCATATTATATTACTTTATTACCATTAAAATGGCAAGTTTGGACATGCTTCATTACCTGGGAATCATTAATTCAAGTATTTTTTTCTCAAAATTAATGAAAATACAGGAATTAATTCAAAATTGTTCTCAGAGAATATCCCAAATATCTCCCATATTCTGCACCAGTTTGTACTTGGTGCACAGAACTCCTGACTTTTTCAAAAATCTGAGAAATAGCTGCCAACATTTTTCATCAATTTGTCTAGTCCTCCCAACATTTTTCCAGTTTCCCTTCCAAAAATTAATGGTAATATAGGAATAAATAGCTAAATATCCTCCGACATTGCAGTAATTTATTTATTAGAGAAATTGAATATCTCCTGACATATCATTGGAATTTAGCAATTTACCACCAAATACAATCTGGATTCAGCAGACTGGAGAGAAGACAGTCAATTTTCCAGTATGGAAACATCCTGTGAAACATCAAATATTATCAAATATGGAAGCCAAAATAGAGAATTCCTTGGAGAACTCCAGACTGCAGAATATGGAAGATTTTTCCAAGACTCTCTGCTAGAGCCAGTCTGTATTTGGTGCACAAAATTCCACTGACTTTTAGAAAAAGCTGAAAAAATCCACCATAAATTTCCAGTAATTTGGCTGATCCACCAATATTTTATCCATTTTTCCACCGAAAATTAATGGTAACATAGGAGTAAATAGGTGAAAATCCACCGACTTTGCCAGAATATTATTTTCAATAAGAGAAAAAATTCCAGACATGTCATTGGAATTTACCACAAAATACAGACTGGTGCGAGAGTTTTGGTCTTTTTGATTGACATTTAGACTTTTGAGATCTCTGTCCACTCTGGAAAAAGTTGTCTTTTCTGAAATTCTGATGAATTAATTACTCTGGAGTTTAGCAAACCTTAAAATAAATTAATGGGAACTGTATAATCACAGCAGTTAGACTCTAAAAATTCATCTGTTAGACTAAGGTATTTTCCTGAGTGGATCTCTGTGGCCGCCGCTGCCCAGTCTGTATTTCATGGTAAATTGACCCAGACTGCAGGAACTGGTAAAGTGTTCTCCAAGAAATCCTCCATTTTAACCTCTGATCTCAGTAAAATACATGTAAATATAAGAGGAAATTAGGGATTGTTCACACAGAAAATGTTAAAAATGTCCCATATTCTGCAGACTAAGTAAATTCCACCGACATGTCAGTGGAATTTTTTCAACCTTTAAAAATAATATTCTGGCAAAGTCGGTGGATTTTTAGCTATTTATCCCTGTGTTACCATTAATTTTCGATGGATAAATTGGGAAAATGTTGGTCAAATTACTGGAAATTTATGGTGGATTTTTTCAGCTTTTTGAAAAAGTCAGTGGGATTTTGTGCACCAAATACAGACTGGGCCACTGCCAGGTAATTAAGCATGTCCAAACTCGTAATTTTTATGGCAAGTTTATTACAGTTATTTTGAGCCCTTTAATTGCGAATGGCAAGAAATTGGTCATGCGTTGTTCGTACGTAGTCATGCATCTTTTATATACCCAGACTGAAGGAACTGGTAAAGTCACTGAAGTGTTCACTGTTCTCCAAGAAATCCTATATTTTGGCTTCTGTTCTCAGTAAAATCCATGTTAATATAGCAGGAAATTAAGGGTTGTTTGCACAGGAAATGTTAAAAATGTCCCATATTCTGAAGACTGGTTATATAACCAGTCGGCAGTCTGCAAAGCGCGTCCATGTCGTCAAAGATGTTTGGAGACTATATTTGAGGGAAAATTAATCAAAACAAGATCTTGCTGACTATTTTCTAATTAATTCCTATGTTTACTGTTTACATCCAGTCTGCAGAATATAAGAGATATTTGGGATATTCTCTCCGAACAATTTTGAATTAGTTCCTATATTTACATTAATTTTGCTACAAACAAAATAAGAGATCTCTATGAACACTTTACCAGTTTCTGCAGACTGGGTTTACATGTTATTATTGGAGACATTTTGAAGAAATTTGGTCATTTTGGAGACAAATTTAAAAAATTTTGGAGACTAACTGAAATATTAAATCTTGGTGACAGATTGACACACTTTGCAGACAGGTTTATGTAATTATATATTGGTCATGCGTCTTTTAGTCAATCCCTGGCGGCTTGGCCGCTGCCTGGCACTGGCTAGCCTCCCGCAGATATAATTTAATTTTTAAAATCAGGCTCAGATTGGCCAGTCTGAAAAGAAAATGTCCCCAAAGGCCCCAAGTAAAATAGTATGTCTCATAAACTCACCATTTGCCTCTCCAGCTCTTTGCAAAATTCAACAAATTCTCTCCAAAATGATCAAATTATTATTAATTCTCTCCAAAATAACATTGTAGCACTAGCATAGGAGAAAAATAGATAAAACTCGCCATTTGCAATTAAAGGGCTCAAAATAACTGTCACAAACTCACCATTAAAATGGCGAGTTTGGACATGCATTTTTACTTGGCAAAGGCCCAGACCCTGAGACCCAGGATTTCTTACAGAAATTGAGATTTGGGCGCAGCAAGGCCAGCAAATAACATGGGAACATAGGAATTAAATAGGAATTGGGCGCAGGATTAATCCACAAATCCCAGGTAATAAAGCATGTCCAAACTCGTCATATTGATGGCGAGTTTGTGACAGTTATTTTGAGCCTTTCAATTGCAAATGGCCAGAAATATCTAATTTTCTCCTATGCTACAATGTTATTTTGGAGAGTATTTATGATAATTTGATCATTTTGGAGAGAAATTTAGTGAATTTTGGAGAGAGCTGGAGAGACAAATGGAGAGTTTAGGAGACATAATATTTTAGTTGGCACAAATCCTGCTGTACTTTTAAGTTTTAACTTTTAAGACTGGCAGATTTGTCGCATAGTCTTAGAAAATGTTCCATATTCTTCTGTCGGGGGGGCTTAACCCACTCATTGACATTAAAAGGTTCTAGCCCTGGAAGCTCTAGCTTAGCTTACTAAGCTTACCAAGCACAGGGAACACTGTACACATTACATGATAATATGATGAATGATGATTACACAAGGAATTTTTAGCACTAGGGCTAGGCGGCTAGCCCACTAGATAGTAGATACCACTCCTAAACCACATTGGCATTGCAATGATAGGTAGCTATTATGATAATATGATTGAATAGAACTATTCTATAATCTATGTTACACAGTCACAGAGACAGACAGTGTAGTACTAGCATAAGTATCTAAAAGCTGAGCGGCGCACCACATAACTGCGCACTACAATACGGCGCACCACTGTACTTACTATTAATGACCTCAATGAGAAAAACTGTTATGTAGTGTGTTGTATCCGCTAGTTTGTTGTTCTGCACACTTCATGATTGTTTAATGACCTGGCAGGGGGGTTCGGGGGGCTGCACGCCCCCCGATACATCTACCTAACGCCTAACGGCTAACTGATAAGTTTTTATTTACACCTCAGACTGAAAGTTTACAATAGTTACCCCATAAAATTACAATTACAGTTTTCTATGATGAATTTTATTTTCTATTCCAAATTAAACATCTCAATCGAATAATTAAACTGTGTAGTTATAAACATTGGATTCAGGTACCGTCAGGCGTCAGACATGAATTTGATACGACAATTAGGTACCTATCAAATTCACTCCATTTATCATTAATCTGTATTCAAATTACCTATCTAATAGAATGTACAGTGGTGCGCCGTAATCTGGTGCGCCGTACTGGTGTGCGCCGCTCAGGCGGCTCAGCTTTTTGATATGTATCAGTACTAGTAACTACAATGTAACAATGTCCCAAACACAAATCGTTTTTTGTTCTTTTCAAAATTGGTGACAACAACTACCATTGTAACTGGAGTGATAATAGGGTTTTCAAACATAAAATGACAATAAATCAAATTACAAATTGATTTGTAAATGACTAGGTACAGCAAACTGGAACAGAAATCTCAAGGGATCTGAACACAGGATCTGATACTGTTTCAAGGAATGTCTTCTCAGTTTTTGATGTGTGCTTATATTTATTACTTAGGGGGATCGTATGTTTATGTCAGATGTATACTACATAGGAGACTTTATTCTTCAAAAATATAGGTAGGCCTAAGTATATGGTATAATGGTCATAAGAGAATAATTGAAGAGGTTTAATAAAAATTACCTATACGAAAAATATATTAGGTTCTCACAGGTGAATTGTGGCCCTATACCTTTGGTCAACTTTTTGCAAGAAGAGTCTCTAAATCATGTTAATTATATAAATTGATATTGATATCAAAAATATGTTGCATAACAAATGAAGTGCAACGCATGTTAAAATTTATCAATATTATGAGTCTTCTGAACCCAGTAATTATTACAACGTTGGCCCAATTCAAAACGAAACTCTGGGGCAACGTTGTCATGCCGGTCCCGATGTAGGTATTGGGCCAGCAAAGGCACGACGTTGGGCCACCTCACGGATGTCCACAGGCCCAGAACAGTATAACCACGTATAAACGACTTATTAGTACCCGCAATACTTGAAGAGGCAGTACACTTTATAAAAAAGGCCATTTTTTGCAGTGAAAATGTTATTAGTAATTAGTTGTAACTTGTATAGGTACATAAAAGAGTATAGGACCTACATTAGTCCACAGACTACTCTATACCATTAGTATAGAGGTATACCTATATGAGTCTGTGATTAGTCTTATACCTATATACCTAACTACCACCCGTAAAAAATATTAATTAATAATTTGGTTTTAAGTCCAGCGTTCACCGCATTTGCAGGGAGGGCGCTGCGAATTGTTATTGTTTTCATTCTTGATCAGTTGTTAAAATAAGATACAATACATATTCTACTATAAGTAGTGTCAACTATTGCTAATAGTCTACTATTTTTAGCAGTGCTCATTTTAGCCACTTTCAATGCAACAACTTAGGAAAATTATATCTCAACTTAGATAACTATACGCTACACGTAGGTAGGTAGGTAGGTATATACCATAGCAAACAGAATAGTATAGTACCCCAGTTACATGTATTATTCAAATTTATTCTGGGTAGGCTGTGACGTCATGTATGTAAACAAGAGGTCACGTCATATTAAACAGAATTGCTGTGGGTCACGTGGAATAGAGAATTAAGATGCGACCGATCTGACTAATGATCTAATTATCTTGAATAAATCGTCTTCTTCAAGACTAAAAAATTATTACTATTTTGGGTGTAAAAAGACCAGTAGCAATTTCATCAACAGTCATTTTTTAATTTTCGTCCGTATGACGACTATAAAGATTGGATAATAGCATGCGGTAATGTGGAATTAAAAAAAATATCACCGAAAACGTTATTTAACAAAAGTTGGGTGTGTTGCAGCCATCTTTTGTGTTTGTACTGTACGTACAAACGTACGCACCATTGTTGACATGTGACGTCACAGCCTACCGGGACATGCGTAATATCCCCCCTATAGCTCTGGGATACTATATATTCTCTGTACTGTGGTACTGTGGTATATACTATATACCTACATCATTACATGGTCTGAAGAAAGACAGAGAAAGCTGTTAGCAACACGTTCCTATATCTATTACAAAAATATGTATTATCTTTCAAGGGTAGGAAGCTTATGATTGAAAATCAGGAAGCTTTTGAAAAGAAAATAATATTTATATTTATTGCTATCCAGTAGGTACGGTAAGTAGTTAGTGTCAAAACTTAGTATAAGTAGGCCTAGCTAGAAAACCTGACGTAACCTTGACCAATGGCATAATTTCTTGGTCCTTGGCCTAGAACAAAGGTCCTGACTATTGCCTAAAGCTAAAATTTCCTGACTTCTGGTTAAGATAGAGATTAAGATTAAGGCATAATAATAGTGACTAGTGAGGCATTTACCAAGGGTATAAACTCCTGAGTCCTGCCCATTAACCAAATATAATGATAATTTATAGATCTTTCACTGTGGTCATACACTTACACTGTACGCGTTTTCTGATCATCACTATGTTTCTGCTAAATAATATTGTGGTCTAGTTTAGATAGTTTTGACCACAATATTATTTAATTATGTTTTTCGTGGTAAACTTCGAGAAGAATTGAACACCCACCTGAGTACCTCTGAAACAAAAGACGCTGCGTTACTTTAGTTATCATTTTCACTGCACAAAATTGTTTCAAAATTGTAAGTATTGTTTCACCGTACGAATCGATATTTCGGACAGTTATGAGAAAAACCTATATATTACGTCAGCGTATGTCAAGATCGGTGAAAAAGCGTGTGTTCCATACCCTAACATTGTTTTCTTACTCAGTCAAGTGTGGTTTCAATGAAAACAGCTGTAATAATAGAAATAATACAATATTTAGGACAACAGTAGCACAGTGCATAAAAAATGAACGCCCTAGGCGTAAAAATCGATGCAATAACTACTTTTATATTTATGATTCCTCATCGCCCAATTCAAAACGGCAACTTAGTTTACATTCTGTAGGAGTGTTACCAACCGCCAGAGGTGATGTCATTGTTGTGTAGCAAGTACTTTTCGTAAAATTGAAGTGTACAGTTTTTCGATTCAAAAACAGTAGCAATCGAAATGTCCGAAATTTGTACAAATATTACGATTCATATACTAAAATGAATTGAAAACATCGGACACTAAATTAATCATGTTAATTTTCATTAAAAACGAAATACCTATGAATAAATGTGAGCGCAAGGTACTGCGCTATTCATGTTTAACTGTTGTTATTAAATAATACATTTGAATGACATTCCACAGCTCTTAATATTAGTAGTATTTAGCCTTACAAATAAGAAGAATCTACAAAAATTTTAGGTCTTATATATATTGTTATAAATTTCTTGTAGACTTATTCTATGTTATAATATCTATACAACATAGATAAATATATTATATATCAATGTTGAAACTAATCTGATTCACTTATTATTAAAACAATATGAAAAAGTAAACTGTCCGAATATTTCGATCCATAAATTGATATTGTTGGAGTTAACCAAAAATAAAAATGATAACCAGTGAGTCAGTTAGATGGCTGAGGCTTGTATCGAAAGGTTAAAAATAAAAGCTCGTCCTCCTGATACAAGATAGTTTCTTTTCTTAGTGTTGTAACTTGTGATAAATATAATGTCATCCAACAGTAATAATGATAATCCAATATGTATATTTGATATTTATTGAATAATTTTAGATTAACCCTAGTAACCTAGGGACTGGTCCAGGCGCACCAGTCCTTATAAAAAAATATCAATAATTTTATTTTTAAACCGATTTGGAAACTGTCTTTCCATGACTTTTACTTTTCAACATAATAACATACGATTCAACCAAAAAAAAGGTGATAAATATCAAGTTAGTCATATTATGAGCCTTATTCGAATATTTAGGGTGCCTCAAAAATTAAAAAAAAACAAGTTTAAGTTACTTAGTCTATTTCAAAAACCATTAAAGATACATGCATCTTTTCGATATCCTTGTCATTGTTGAACGCCTTTCCATACACAGTTGAGTTTTCATTGAGTATTATTCATTTTTGTGAATGTTATAACGATTTTATTGATGGGTGGTGAGAATGGCTTTTGCGAAAATAGTTAAAAAACTTAAGAAATATTTTTCTTATCTTTGCTTGTTAATTTTATTTAAAATTTTAATGGATGTGTAAATATCAAATGAAGATTTTCATGAAGAAAAATGATCGAAAAGTCAATTTGTTAAGATTTTATAACAGTTTTAGTGAGGACTGGCGCGCACGGACAAGTCCCTAGGTTACTGAGCAATTTTTTAAAGACTAGGTTACTAGGGTTAAACATTTAAGTTGTTGCAAACGTTTTGGTAGAGTTATTTCAATTGATTAAATTGCATAATGCCTCGAAAAAAACAAAATATCATAACTATGATGAAGAGGCGTTACTTCAAGCTGTTGCGGCTGTGAAAACTTCGAAGTTGTCTCTCAGAAAAGCATCAGAAAGGTTTGGAGTGCCCCATTCAACCTTGGCTGGTAAAATCAATCATGGATTTCAGTCGGGAAAAGCAGGTATGTAAATTGCTGTTTATAGTTCAGTTTTCAGTATACTTTTAAATGCAAATAATTAACCTTAATTATAGGAAGACGGTGTAAGTTGAGTGACCAACAAGAACAACAGCTCGTCTCTTATTTGTTGAAGCGAGCTATTATTGGCAATGGAGCGTCAAGAAATGATATAAGATTTATCATAAAAGAAATATTAGACAAGGCTGAAGAAGATCGAGGAGGTATGCTATATGTGAGACGTTGGCAATATGATCTTAAAATAAGCATTTAACCCGAAAGTAATATATAGTAAACAAATTAGGAAGCGCAGTGTACTAACATTAGTGTAAGAAGTTTTTAATACCATTTATCTAACTTTGAGTGGGCTATTTTTAGGATTTATAGTCTATAGAGCGTATTGTCACTGGAATAGAAAATATTGTTTTTAATGGAATAGTTTAATCATGACTGACTGTTCTCTACAGAATTTTCTGCTGAACGAATGTGTCTTGACAATCTGCCCCCCAAGCCATAGATCCAGAGGTTTATGAATCGACATAGAAATTTGGCTGCCAGGACACCCGAACGTCTGGGGCAATTGAGGAAGAATATAACAGAGGAACGCATTAGGAGTTTCTTCTCAAGCTTGGAAGAGTTTCTTATTAAAGAACATGATATTGTAGCCAGTGAGTTCTTCACAGAAGAAAATAGATCGCGTGTCTTCAATCTAGACGAGTCGGGGTTTCCACTTGGGGGTTCAAACAAATTAAAAATTGTCACTCAACGAGGTTCAAAAGCAGTTTACAATGTGAGCACTGAGAATCGGGAACAAATCACTGTTTTATTTTGTGCAGCAGCTGATGGAACCTTTGAAAAACCCCTGGTGATTTTTCCTGGAGTTCGTCCAACAGAGAAGAAGTTCGACAAGGAGAAATATAGTATTGCATACACTAAGAGTGGGTGGATTACTGCAGAATTCTTTTTTGGATGGTTCTGTAATTTGTTCATCAAAAATGTGAAGGACCGAGGAGTTACTTTTCCTATTGTTGTTTTCATGGATGGTCATACGACCCACATAAATATGGCCATTATTGAATTTTGCAGGGATAACCAGATAATTCTTTTCTGTCTTCCTGCTCATGCTTCACACATACTGCAGCCATTGGATGTCAGCGTCTTTGGTCCCATGAAACAATTCTGGAACAAATCTATAGAAAATTTCAAAAGTAAATATCATTTGTCCATGACAAAGGCAAATTTCTTTCCAGTCTTCGATGAAGCTTTCCAAAAAGCTAAAAACAGGCCTGAAAATGTTATATCAGGATTTAGAAAGTGTGGGCTTGTGCCATTCAACGTAGAATCTGTGGACTATTCTAAGCTCATCGATCATGAGAAAATTGTGCAACGTTTCTCAAGAAGAGAGTCCCTTTCTTCGGAACAAAGATTGGGATCTATCATTGCTTACCGTAAGGCGGTAAACTGCATGAGTGAAGGACACCTCAAAACGTTTGAAGAGCGATATGAGGAGGGATACAACGTGATGGAGAATACTGCATTAAATGAATTATGGAATGTGTCCAAATGTTTGAGAGAACTATCTGAGCAAAAAAACAAAAACATGGCTGTAACTATCAATGACATTAACTCTTCAGTAACAGACTTGCAGACTCGGAGCTTGGATTCACCACCTGTATCAGAAGAAGGCTTGGAAAATTCAAGCCACATCTCTTCAACTCCAAAAGCATTAATGTTGGGTTCTTCAAATACTCAAATTGAAACCATCAGCATCGAAAGATCTCCAACTAGAGTTAACTCCGTACCTCCTGGAATATCTAGAGAGTCATCAATTACCAGACCTCTAGATATTCTAAATTCTCCAACACCAGGGACTTCTAGGCAATCACCAGTTGCTGCTAATGATGAGGTGTCCATATCAAACGTATCTGTGCAACACGATACAAGCACTTCGAAATATTATGACAAACACGTGGATTCGCCATTCAAGTCGTACTTTAAAATGAAATCTGATTTCAGCATTCAGACAAAAGTAGTAAAAGTCAAATCAAAAACTGCTTTGCCTTCTGCCGTTAGTGGAGTAGAATATATGACGTTCATGGAGAGAAAATTTGAGAAAAAAAAGGAAGAGCAGGAAATGAAAATAAAACGTAAAGAAGAAAGAGAAAAGAAAAAGTAAGAAAAGGATAAAAAGGGAAAATGTGTTGCAAGAAATCTTTTTGACACTAATAATAATTCTACGGATGACTCTTCTGATTGTCAGGTTGAATTAGACGACAGTGATGAAATGATTGACTTGTGCAATACTGAAGAATGCGCTGCATGTGATTCCGATCAGAACAAGGAAAATCCTGAAGAATGGATGGGCTGCAATTATTGCAATCGATGGTACCACAAAAGCTGCTTCAATGAATACGAGCAAATGACAATTGAAGAAATTGCAGAACTTGATTTCAAATGCGACATTTGTTGTAGAATTGAAAATGCTAAAAAGAAGAAAAACAAATAAAAAAACCTATTCTAATGGTACGGAACATATGATATCGTTATAGTTTTAAAATGGAGTTATTTTGTTGTTATTTTATTTTGAAAAGATTGACTGCATTTAGGATAATTCTATTTAGTCATATCATTTTTATTGGTTTTGATTTATTTATTTTATTTCGCAAAGAGACAGTATATTTAGAATATATTATTTAGTTATACCTATGCATTTCAATCTGGTTTTCCATCAGATTGGATTTTGATTATGTTCGTTTCATATGGAAAATATATTTGAATAAACAAATGATAATTCAATTCTTATATTATTGCATATCCCAATGAAATTTCAAGTCATAATTACAGAGAAAATGGTCAATCACTATCGATCCTAATGTTTTATGGACCATTGTTAAGTTTCATTTGGAAGTAAACTATGTTTTAAAATATTGTACGAAAATTCGATTCTCGAATCGATTCATGTCTGAAATAATAACTTTTATTTCGATTCTTGTCCGAAATATCAATTTTTTGGGGGAAATACCTTGTTGTATAAAATCGAATATAAATAAAAATAATTACATCATCTTGATAAAATTCTTATATACACTTACGAAACAAATTCCAATGCATCATTTTCTATCAACAAAACAATTATACGAGTTAGCGTTACGGTGTGGTGAGTGTGGGAATCAGGTCAGCCAAAATTGTACGAATTACCGATACTTACCCTATAAGTAATGTCAACTATTGCTAATAGTCTACTATTTTTAGCAGTGCTCATTTTAGCCACTTTCAATGCAACAACTTAGGAAAATTATATCTCAACTTAGATATCTATACGCTACACGTAGGTAGGTAGGTAGGTATATACCATAGTCTATATACCTACATGGTCTGAAGAAAGACAGAGAAAGCTGTTAGCAACACGTTCCTATATCTATTACAAAAATATGTATTATCATTCAAGGGTAGGAAGCTTATGATTGAAAATCAGGAAGCTTTTGAAAAGAAATTAATATTTATATTTATTGCTATCCAGTAGGTACGGTAAGTAGTTAGTGTCAAAACTTAGTATAAGTAGGCCTAGCTAGAAAACCTGACGTAACCTTGACCAATGGCATAATTTCTTGGTCCTTGGCCTAGAACAAAGGTCCTGACTATTGCCTAAAGCTAAAATTTCCTGACTTCTGGTTAAGATAGAGATTAAGATTAAGGCATAATAATAGTGACTAGCGAGGCATTCACCGAGGCTATAAACTCCTGAGTCCTGACCATTAACCAAATATAATGATAATTTATAGATCTTTCACTGTGGTCATACACTTACACTGTACGCGTTTTCTGATCATCAGTATGTTTCTGCTAAATAATATTGTGGTCTAGTTTAAATAGTTTTGACCACAATATTATTTAATTATGTTTTTCGTGGTAAACTTCGAGAAGAATTGAACACCCACCTGAGTACCTCTAAAACAATAAACTCTGCGTTACTTTGGTTATCATTTTCACTGCACAAAATTTTTGAAATACCTAAATCGATAAATAAAAAGAATATTTTTTCATACAGTAGAACTCCTCCATAATGAACTCCTGTATAGTGAATCATCCTATATAATAGAACCCTGTATAGTGAACTACCACGTATAATGAACATGTTTTATTTAGTCTGCCATAAAATATTCGTTGTAGTTTTCTATGTATTTGTCTAAGAAATAAGCTTATATACTGTGTAATGAAGTAACATTTTCAAAAGAACAGCCTGTATAAGAATGTTATCATTTTTTATTACAGAACAGTTATCTTTAAAAAAAATTGTAAATTACACGTGCCTAATGAACTCAAATATCATAGGGACGAAAATTTCTTCAAAATTACGAGAAAAACTTAATATAATAATAGAAAGCTAGGAAATGGTGTAGACCTAAATTTTGAACAGCTTTGCAAAAGTACAGCTTCTACTAAACTATAATTTGAGCCTGTCTCATTATTAACCCCCTTATAGTTTGAGTAAAAGTGAAATAGGTACTTGATTTTTTAGATTATTGTTAATATATTTTGTGCAGTGTGCCATAGGATAGTCTTCGGTTTTCAATGGATCTCTTGGCACGTATAATGAACTGACTCTCTATAGTGAACTAGTGTTAGTTCACTATAGAGGAGCTCTACGTACTGTATATCTATAAGAATATTCAATTTTATTGAAATATTGTACACAGTAACAACCAATTCAAGCCTTTATATAAACAAATATATTATATATAATTAAATAACATCTGTATTATTCATGTTAGTATCAAACAATATATTTCCAAACCCCATATTGATAAACAGTGATGCAACAGAGAGTAAGAGAATTAATCACAAAAATTACCGAAACCTGTCGCTAGTCGCATGAAATAATCAAACTTGTTTGATCGCTGAAGTTGTTCTGACGACTTCGTACGTATTCTGACGACCAAATTGCTGCCAATGTAACCACTATCATTAGAAAGTATGAGTTTGATCTTCATCCGAAGTCGTCAGTGCGAAAAATAGCTCGAATGTACGCATCTATAGTAATCGTAGCCTAATGGTTTGCGGTTAGGAGATTAATTCTAGCTATAAATATGAATGAACTGAATCATCCCCCAAAAAAAGGAATGATATGACAAATAGCAACAGATTGAAATGAAACAATTAAACACTAAAATGGAAAAGTAAAATTTTATAATAGGGGATATAAACACAGGAAAGCTCTTCAATAAATACTTAGGATTCATGGAATTGATCATAAATGATCTGGAATGGAAAATAACAGCACTTAACAGGGGTTCTAGGAATTTTGACCCGGGGAATTTTCCCCGGCGGAATATGCCCGGCGGAATTTTGCCAGTGTGGAATTTTGCCAGGCGGATTTTTGCCCGGTGGAATTTTCCCCGTGGATTATATATTTCTAGGTTTAAATTGGTAAATTGTAAATTAAAAGTTTAAAATGTGAGATTCAATTTACATAAATATAAATGGTTTTAATTTAATTTTAATAAAATCCGCCGGGCAAAATTCCACACTGGCAAAATTCCGCCGGGCAAAATTCCTGTCGCCCTTAACAGGCTTTGATGAACACGACCGAAAACACATGGAAGGAAAAGGATTATTTAAAAACATTGGAATACATAGAAGAATAAAATTTCTGGAATTTATGCCGATGAGGAATATAAAAAACTGGAACGGACGATTGATAAAAACGAATAAGAATATATGTATACTGTAACAGACTATAAAATCACATAATGATTGATAAAAAGAGGAAAAGAGAACTTCATTTTTCTAAGTTCAATGAAAAGAAATCTATTCAAATGAAGCTGCAATGAGATCAATCAAAGGAAAATATATTGAACTGATGCTACAATGGCGTATTGTTTTAGCATCACAGTATTTGTATTAAACCTTGGGTTTTTGTTTCGTTATTCAATTGTTTTATATGGTTCATTTAAATGGGAAAAAGTATCTATTTATATATTTGCATTAAAAAATAACTTGTTATCAATTGCAGCCATACGGTAATTTATAACCAGTTAATTGCCCTAATCATTCTTTAGTACTCCAGCCTGACTAGTTGGTTCTAGGTGAATTGCTCGAAAACAATTACCCGAATGAACAATGGTTTTTCGAGCAATAGTTCATTCGATCAATTGTTTTTCAAGGAATAATTGTCTATCGAACAACTATTCTACGAGCAGTTGCTTTTCGAGCAATTGTCTTTCGAGCAATTGTTTTTCGAGCAATCTACCGGTTTCCTGATTCGTGACATCAGATTTAACTTTAGATATCAATTGCAAATGCCTATACATTCAAATAAAATGAAAGAGACTGTAGAGTATTATTTCGTCATATTCTATATTTTTCTACGCATTTCATATTAATTACAATAATCTTTAAAAAAAATATCAATGTGTTTCAAGACAAAATCTTCAAAGAGGCTATTTTATCATTTAAGTTTTTTTCTTATCAACATAATATGTAGTAAAATAGGGTATATGTTAAATTCTTATAGGTACTACATTAATATCCCATATTACAATCATACTGCAATGCATATATTTTCAAAGGCGAATGGATATTTTTCAAAAATGTAGTCTTCTAAAAAGAACTGAATAATTAATAGGTATATAAATAATTTATTGAATATTTATTATAAAAAGAAGATATAGATAAGTATGTAAAATGATGTGAAGTAATATACTCAAAATTAATACAAACGACTCTATTAAATACAATCATATAAACCATAATAATCATTTACCAATAAAGTGTATGAATAAATATCGTAGATACAATCAAATAACAACATTTATGTAATATCTACAATTTACAAGCAATCTTTTTCTATTAAATTTAGTTTCGGTTCGTCGTCTGCTAGTTAGATTATCCTCAGAAATCCATGTTTTTCTGACTTTCAGTTTTGACGTTTCTCAGTGTCGTTCAAGTCGTTGCAGTGGGTTGATGTGCGCTCTCACTGCTCTTAAAAAAGATCTATAACTCTTCATTCACAATGGATAGTTTGTTATTATTCAATACAAAGAGAGGGATAATTAAATAGAAATCTAATGCAATATGGCCAGCAGGGTTAGTATTATTAGTTAATAACTTATTCATTGATGTTTTTATAGCTATTGATATAAAAATTCGCATAATTGATACACTAAGTCAGTAAATCTAGTAATGTAACATGATCAATTACCTCTCAATTATGATATTAACGATTAATCGCTTTATATTACTTTAACTATATGACTTTTTGTTTTTTAATCAACATAAAGTGTTATTTTAAACAACAAAATAGCTTAGTACGATGTTATAATCGTGGATGCGTAATAACTCTACGATATTGACTTCCATTATTTGATTAACTTTTAAAATAATGAACATTTTTCTTGTTATTCAAACAATCTGCAAAATTATATTTACAATTCGAATAATTTATTAGTTTTATAAAGAATTTCACATCGAATACAATAAAACTAGATTGCTTATTATTTTAATTATTAAACCCAAACATTGCATGAATCATTTGAGAATCTTTAATAAAAATGTTAATTGTTTTTCAACACGGTAAAGGTTTGCACCCGGTGGGACCAAAGGCTTCACGCAGCCTCCGCCAGGGGAGATGTGGTGGAGCTGGAGAAGGTGCTGGACAGTGGCAGAGTGCATGTGGACTGTACTGATAGAGTGAGTGTGAGAGGGAGGGATTAGTTATTTGATTAAGATTATGTTTAGGATAATCATTTGATTATTTTGATTAAGATTGTGTTTAGGATAATTATTTGATTATTTTGATTAAGATTGTGTTTAGGATAATTATTTGATTATTTTGATTAAGATTGTGTTTAGGATAATTATTTGATTATTTTGATTAAGATTATGTTTAGGATAATCATTTGATTATCTTAATTATTAAGATTATGTTTAGGATAGTAATTTGATGATTATTTTGATTAAGATTATGTTTAGGATAATCATTTGATTAAGATTATGTTTAGGATAATCATTTGATTATTTGGATTAAGATTGTGTTTAGGATAATTATTTGATTATTTTGATTAAGATTGTGTTTAGGATAATTATTTGATTATTTTTATTAAGATTGTGTTTAGAATAATCATTTGATTATTTTGATTAAGATTATGTTGAGAATAGTCATTTGATTATTTTTTCACTGAATCGATTAAAAGAAATAGATATGAAGCCTAGCTAGAGAGATATATTTAAATATTTATACACAACAAAACATTACATAGGATAGAAAAAAAAGAGAATGTCCTCATATCATTTATTTTGAAGAATGTTCAATATTGAATGTGAAAAAAAATATTTAAATGTAAATTCTGATTTACTAAATTTTGGGTATACATAAATAACATTCATTTTTTATCTAATCTTTCTCGTTTTCTTCTAACGAATATATGATTATTTGAATTATATATGAGTATGGAATTACGAATTATCAGTCGGTTCCTCATCTTCGATCAGATAAGAAAAAACTATATTATAATAATTATTTAATTTTAATAATTATTATTCCGTGTTTTCTTATATGACCAAAGATGTAGAACTGTCCGAAAATTGGTAATTTACCCTATCCATTCCTCCTCACCTTCTACTCCTCCTCAGGACGGCACCACCCCTCTCATCCTCTCTGCAGCCAATGGGCACACTGAGTGTGTGGCAGAACTACTGGAACAAGGGGCAGACCCTAACGCCCGGAGATACGTGAGTGGGGCGTGTGGTTGTGGCGTGAGTGGGGTGTGAGGCGTTTGAGTTGGGCGTGAGATATGTAAGTAGGGCGTGAGGGGTGTGAGATGTGTAAATGGGGCGTGAGACGTGTGAGTAGGGCGTGTACGTGAGTGGGGCGTGAGGAGTGTGAGCGAGGCGTACCCATTACTTATTGCATTTAATGTTCTTTAACTTAAGATAGTGTTATTACTATCTGCTACTAAAGTGTCTTTCCTTTTCTCCAGACTGGGACAGGTGCTCTGTTTTTCGCTGCTCAGGGGGGCTTTGTCGACATCATTAACTTGATGCTTGATGCTGGAGTTGATGTGGACACTGCATCCAAGGTGAAGAATAAAAGGAATAGTAGTGTATATGTTTGCCGAAATTTAACGAATGTCAGAGTTAAAAACGCGCAACGCACTCTCGAGATTGTTGAATTCGCTAAATTGCGCTGAACATATTCTGTAATAGAATTTCAGCACGCAAAGAGAAAATGTTATAGATGTCACTTTTTACGAGGACTTAAGTTCAATATAAATTTAAAAAGTTTAATGGTTCTAAAATTTTAACACATTTACTAAACTTTTAGGATGGAGGCACAGCGCTGATAGTTTCCTCACAGTGTGGACACGTTGATGTAGTACAGCTTTTGCTCACCAGAGGCGCTGACCCACAAGTTATGATGCGCGATAGAGCCTCTGCATTGTTTGTTGCTGCGCAGAATGGACATGCGTCAATCACGCGGTGAGTTAGTGTTAATAAACTATGCTTTATTGGGTAAAACACTAATTGAATAAAATTTGTTGGGCTTTATAGCAACTTGGCTTGTGTTTTGTAGGAGACTCGGTCAAATAATGAATTTTAAACTATCTACTCGGCTTCAAAGCAACATAACTTGCATTTCAAATTTTTTTTTGCTAATCTTGGCAATGCAGAAATGTGAGGCAGAATAAAATAAAAAAATTAGGATATTAATATTAATACGTGGATCTAGCCCTTTACCAGCTGCTGACATTTCATAGTACATTTAGAGTTTGTTCTATTCAATATCTGCAAAGTAACTAACATTTTTCTGGAGACTAACCACTCCCCTTCATGTCAGGTGTCTACTGCGTGCCGGGGCAAGGATAGACGCCAGACGGTCTGACGGGGCGAGTGCCCTGTGGATAGCAGCCCAGATGGGTCATGTCTCGGTGGTTAGGGAACTGTTAGGTCATGGGGCACAGCCCGATACACCCCGACGGGTAAGGAATAATTAAAGGATTTGAAGACAAACTGACATCTAATTAATGATAAGTGAATATTTTATTCTTGATAACTCTTTCTAATCGGCAAGTATTTCATGATTAATAAATCAGGAAAGATTCAAGTTATTATGATTTTTTTGAATTATTTCATTTCAACATTAATATCTTTAGTAGAAAATGTTTTATTTTCTAAAATTTTCAAAAAAAAAAGATGATACCCCATCTGAGTTATTTTAAACTATGCAATCTTTTATCAAAGCGTCTTAAAAAAGGTTTTAAGCTTTATCTGATACCCGTTTATTTGTGGACACTTCAAACTAAAATTTGGCAATAGAATTAATCTGGGCAATGTTCCGTAACAGGATGGAGCCACCGCCCTCTTCAAAGCGGCTCACAAAGGCCATTTGGATGTTGTTAAGTGCCTTCTCGTTCACAGACCGAAACTAGGACTTCTAAAGGTAAGAATCTGGTAACTGCAGAGTGAAGAGAGATCATAGTAAATAAATAGAGATGTATGATAAGTTTCGAATTCATTGACAGTGAACTTGATCGATTCTTCAGAAGTGATGTGAATAGAGTAAATAGAGAGTAATACGTGATGAACACAATTTTATGTAAGTTAGTTTCCATGAAAATGCACATCTAACTGAATAATAGCACATTTTTTATCTGAAAACAAATGGAAAATATTTTGTGTGACGTCACTCATAATACTTTCGGATTTTCCATTATTGTAATTTGTATATTTCTCTATTTATTTACTATTAGAGAGATAACTACGATTGTGACAATGTGCTTTATAGATCTTAAGAATATCATAGACGAAATGAAATGGTATCTAATATTATATACCAGTGATTTAATTCTCTTCGTCTATAATATTTTCGAGATCTACGATTTTAAAAGCATATTTTATAGATAATAGCGCCATCTTGAATTTATGATGTAACATGTGATAAAACCTTCAATTTACTAACCTTTTCCAAGAAGTTTCATACCTTCTATTGGTTCAGTATAGTAACTAGTAATGATATAATAATAATTCTTACGATTTATGATCTTCCAGTATTTTGTTACCATATATATTAATGTCAATTAAACCTAAATGCATGTGCACAAAGAACCGACAAAAATCATGTTGTGAAACCAATAAAAAATTACTTTAGTTTAGAAAAAAATAAAATTTATTTTTGAATTTATACTATCGATTCAAGTAGATCAAATTTGCATCTATTTAATATATATAAATGGAGTACAATTTTTTGATCGCTCAGTTACGTAAAAAAAATCATGATTTGATTTTTCTAGGTGGTTAACCTGTTTCATCTAATTTTAAAGTTCATCAGAAGAGATAATTCCACTTCCTATCCCTGGTTAGAATGGTGAGTCTGCCCTCCACGCCGCAGCTCTTTACGGTCACATTGAGGTGGTGAGAGTGCTGTTAAAGGCAGGAGCTGACCCGACAATCAAGAATGACCAGGGATTGGCCCCATCTCACATTGCCCTCAGGGCGGGTCACCTGAACACTGCCAAACTACTACAACAGACTCCCCCATCTCCTCGACGATCTCAGTCACCTAAAAGTTCCTCCGGTGGTCTCAGTAGAGGATCTTCACGTTCGGGGTCCTTGGAGACCATCGTTGAAGCGAGTCCTCCTCCTCAGAGGACCAACAAACACTTCCAAGTAAGCTCATTAAAAGAATGAAATCGATCACATGTATCAAAAGTTTTCACTATGAACGCTACTATTATTTTATAAATATCTACTTAATCATATCTCAAAAGTAAATGAAAAAGTTGGCAAACGGTAAAAGGATATAATTTAGTAAATAGCTATAGGTATTGTAATGTACAAACTCCATTGAAGATTGTTAATTTATTTATCATGCTGAATGCAATCTCTTTCTAACGATACGTTATTCTTCAGAGTTGTGAACTTACGTCAGTGATAGATGGAGAGGCCCAGGCCAAGAACAGGGAAAGCGCATCCCTCTCCGCAAGCGTCAACTCCCTTACAGCCCCCTCCCCCTCCCCCAGTGTAGCAAGTGAACCCACAACTCACCCCCATCCACCCCCAATTCACCCACACCGAACTGTCTCCCACTCCGATGTAAGGTCCATGAAGTCTCTGTTCTACAAAACCTTCTCCTCCTTCAAGAGGACTTCCCTTGGAAGGAGGAATGTGTTGTCCATAGAAGGAGGAGCGTCATGACATTACGGGGGACTCTTCTTGACTCCAACTACTTCAGGGACTATATTCTTCTGAATTCTAAATCTGCTACCTATTGCTGCATATATATCTAATCTTCTTAACATGTCCGATATTGAATGTTTTTTCATTCTTTAAATTGTATATGGAGGGCATTGTATATTGACTAATTATAAGTAGAATAATTCCGTTCACATTCATATTCGCCTTTGGATAAAATGAATAATGCCATCACTTACTACGCCTAATTTAGCTCATTGTTATAGCTATAGATTGTAATTAAGGCTAGTTTACACGTTCAGATAAATCTTAAAATTTGGTCTTGAAAATGATCGAAACGATACATCTAATAAACTAAATGGCCGTACACACGTAAGTTTTTTTTAAGACTTTCCGCCAGACTTTTTGCTAAGCTCCTCCTACTTTTTCCACGAGAATATAAGAAAAAACGATATAATTATAATTTATTTTAGTTGGTATCATACCAACTGAAATAAATAATAATTACTATATCGTTTTTTCTTATATTCTAGTGGAAAAAGTAGGAGGAGCTTAGCAAAAAGTCTGGTGGAAAGACTTAAAAAACCCTGCGTGAGTACGGCCCTTTAGATTTGGTCTTGAGAAATTATCGAAACGTTTCATCTGATAATCTAAATGGAATTTTTCGTCATACGATGCATCGTACGACTGATCTGTTGGTAGGATGTACTTGCTTGATTTTTGGCTCCTCCCCGTCCGATTTCTGTCTCATGTTTATCATCCATGGCGATATCTTGTCAGCTGTACCTGGGCAGATTTTGAGATGAATCAGATGGGTCAAAATATCATTGACTTTTCATTCCATCTGAGGTTTTTCGACTGATCTGAAGATTTATCTGTACGTGTGAACCCGGCGATACAGTCAGAATACATTAGTAATTGTCTGAAGTAACATTAATGTAATTCATATTAATAGTACAACCAAATTAGGCATCGAAGTTGTTCTACTTCATATTATTGGTTAAAAAGATATAAAATAGAGTGATTGCCAAAATTTTATAGTCGTTCTGCCTTGAGATTGAGTTGCTGTTTTATCTTTTGTTGTTTTAGTATTAAATCACGTTGTATAATAACTTAAATAATATGTAGTCCATCCAAAACAAAATAAACAATCATTTTATGTATGAAAATATTAAATTGCAATACGGAATCTACAGAGCTTGAAACTTACGTTTAAGATCGAGTTGTTATATTCAATATTTTATACTTTAAAGTAATGACTAGCATGAAATTTATAATTTAACAAGAATTATTAATATGAAATTGATATATAATTTGCACTAAATGGTAATTTTAAAGATACGGGATAAGATTATTATTCAAAATTATTGCCTAGCTTACATTTGTTTTTTCTAAAGTATAGTTAATTTAATGAAAAATATATTTATATATGATTGATATTCAAATTCCATTTGATAAGGTAAGAGATTAAAAATTA
Source organism: Caprella mutica (assembly GCA_947561585.1). NCBI lineage: Eukaryota > Metazoa > Arthropoda > Malacostraca > Amphipoda > Caprellidae > Caprella > Caprella mutica. The sequence continues at coordinate 184,925 of CANNZV010001457.1, read as the reverse complement.
GTCGTTAACCCCTTTATGCTAATAAAATGACTGTAAATGAAGCTAGCAACTTAAATACTAGTCACAATCGGTGCTAAGAACTGTAAATTCTTTCCATACTCTTTAATTTAATTATTTCGTAGTGTACTTTCACTGTCCATATCTTACGTCAGTAGGGTAAGCTCCAAGTTATGGGACAGTTCCACATTTACAATCAAATATAAGAAATATGCTATTTTAACTCATTATTTTAATTATTAATTATATCATTATTTCAAAAAAAGTTAAAAAAAAAACATTTCTTATATGATCGAAAATTTGCAACTGTTCTATAACTTGGAACTCACCCTAATCAAACTCTCCATGTTGTTTGTAAGTTAATTATAATTAATTATAGTTAATTATATCCCTCCATTATTAATGTCCCGCCCCTCTAAAATAAATCAGAATATAGTAATTAATATTTACGCATATAGGTATTATCAGAGGCAAGGATTTTAACTTACAGTTTCAAATAAGTTTTTACGATAACACTCGCAGTACTCGGGAAGTGCGTGTTGAAGTAGGCTAATCAGAAATCAATTCAAAATTTCTAACTGTCAGATTGGTTTAATGCCCACTTTGCGACTACTGTGAGTGTCCATAAAAATCATTATATTGAATTAAATAAGTGTTTTATTATTATAGATATATACTTCGCACTAATAAATAAACATACTATTATATATTGATTATTTAACACTGTAATACCACAGTGTAAGGCTCTAGTTTAGGGTCTGATTGTGTTGAATGAAAGTTATGGTGGGGCTATAGAAGATTATCCCTCCTTTATCTTCTATGGCCCCACCATAACTTTTTATCTGTGTTGCGTGAGTAGAGTTACATTAATTTAATTATTTATTATGGAGATAATATAAATCTCTCGGTTATTAATATATTATAATATTTTGATGAGTTTTTTATATGATAGTCTATTGAAATTTTTCATTCGGTAATTAATTCGCTTTTGGTAACTGTTACTTTGCCCTATTTAATTCATGTAAACTATTGCTAGGGTAAGTTACGAATTATCGGTCAGTACTACATTTTCGGTCATATAGAAAAAACAATATAAAAGTTATTACTATTATACAGTGCAATCTAATAACAATTTTTATATTGTTTTTTCTTATATGACCGAAGATGTAGTACTGACCGATAACTCGTAACTTACCCTATAGTTACTTACGTTAAAATTTGCTGTAACTGTAAATTATCTGGTCGCTTGTTAATTGTAATTGTTGATTTTATATTAATGTGATTGGCATATGATGATAAATTGGTATGTTACTAATTGATCTTCTCATTTCCCTTACTTTTTATTATAAATAAAAAGGTATCATATAAACTTAGTACAAATTAAATAAATTCTATTATTATAGATTATAGGTTATTAAAATGAATTAAGAATATGGCACACTAATAGAGGGCCGTACACACGTAGGGTTTTTTAAGTCTTTCCACCAGACTTTTCGCTAAGCTCCTCCTACTTTTTCCACGAGAATATAATAAAAAACGATATAATTGTTATTTATTTCAGTTGGTATCCATGATACCTGCAGATATTAAGAATACAAACTAAAATAAATAATGATTATATTGTTTTTTCTTATATTCTCGTGGAAAAGTAGGAGGAGCTTAACAAAAAGTCTGGTGGAAAGACTTAAAAAAACCTACGTGTGTACGGCCCTTTAGATATCGGTACCTTTATTGGAAATTATTAATACTGCAATTCATTGATATTGTTTATTTTTTTATATATTCTTTTTAAATCTAAAAAAATGTGAGTCGGCATTACCTGAAAGAAATATTGCATCAACAGTAACTACTTAAAATAACAGCAACAATTTTAATATATTTATATACATATATGTAGTTACTAAACAATTATCTTTGTTTTAATCGGTAACAAAAATTGAAACACGAACGAATGATGAAGGAAAAAGCAAAAAAAAAACTATATGAAATGATATATGATAAATAATTCGTGAATGAATAATTTTCGATGTAGTATTAAATTTCATTGATTTCATTTATTCATAATTATAAATGATACATTAAATCATATTTGTATGATAAAGATAAAAATGCTCTCTTAGTTATACAGGGTAACGACTCAATTACCGTATGTTTGCAGTAGCAAGAAAAGAGGCGTTAAGTCATGATAGGCTAAGCAAAATTTCCAACTTTCAGATTGCCTGCAGACTAATGTTAACGCCCCTTTTGATACTGTGACATCCGGTAATTCACTCGTTAATCAATTACATGAAAAGTAGAATGGTCACAATAGTGGGCAATGTGCAATAATAGATTGAAAAGATTCATACTCAACGGGAAACCTATGACCAATAGGTTATTTAAACTTAACGTCGAAGGTCTTTGTTATTCAACTACAAATTTTCAAATTATTCTATTCGAAAGCTTGAAACCCGTAAAACCTTTCAACGTTGAGTTTAAATAACCTCTTGATAGGCAACGTAGAGTTAGCAAGAATCACATTATTAATTCATTCAAGTGAGATTCTTTTCAGAGTCGAGAGAACACCTCCATCAGCTGAGCGTGTGGGATGGGGCACTGGGTGTAGACCCGTTCACAAGAGGACCCGGAGCGCTCACCCGTTTCCAGGGCCTCAGAAAGGGACTGCCACAAGGGCTGACTCCGGCCCATTGTCATCTGGGACTCTCTGAAATGAAAAATAAAGCAGTTATCTAAAATATAACATAAAATAAACGTAAACTTAATATTTTCCAGATTAGGAGGACCATAATTATTTAACTAGAATTAAATTGTGATAGATTAATATGGCCAAAAGTTTTTTTAGCAAAATATTGAAATAAAAAAATATGATTTTTATGTGTTTAAGAAGGAAAACAAAGATTATAGAATTTGCAAATATATTTACATATCTTCCATACATTTGTTCAGGAAACTTGAAAGAAATTAAGGTACACCAAAAACTAAGAATGAAAGTTTAAAGTTCATATTATTACTAACTTGATGAGGTTTCTAAGTCCCAATGCCTTAGGAGGCAACATAGTGATAGGCATCCGTCCCACCACACATAGGAGACTTTGACCACACATGTCCGAGTCTTCAGTTATCGCTGTAGAAAGCATCATCTCTGTGAACTGATCAAACTGTCTACCCTGTACTGGTTCACAGTTAGAACCACGTTGAGAAGTCTCTAAATTCATTCTGTTATAATCATTTTGTCTATTCTGTGAGCCACTGAAACCAACTATTCTACCGTCACGAAACCTATTTCCAGAATTGAGATTCATACCACCCATCCTGCCTTCACGAAGCCCACTTTCAGAATCAATATTTTGGTTTTCACTGTTCGGTTCAAATTTAGGATATCTACTTTCTGAATCGAAGCTGGGATTCATATCACCTAATCTACCATCACTAAACCTATTTTCTAAATCGGAATTTGGTTTCCGTTCGTTCATTCTACCCTGTCGAAACCCACTTCCAGATACAGGTTTGTAGTCTTCAGGAGATCTACTACCTGAAAAAATTGCAGTTAGAAATATGGTCTATGATTTTCATTCTATGATTTCATTTTCATTATATGTACTCACCAAAGGCTCTGGTATAGAGATCATATTCCAGTTGTTGCTCTACCTTTGCCGATGCCACAGCTATATCCTTGGTACTCCTCTTGCCTCGAGTTACTTCTTTGTCATCCTTGAAGACAATCTTCGGTGAAGTTTTCTGATTCTTATTGGCTCTACTTTCCACATCATCTTCAAACAATACCTTTAAAGATGATTTATCTCTAGTAGTAGATTTTTCATCTCCCTTTTTGTCTTTGGTACTGGACCTGGCTACTGACTGAGGATCGAATACATAAGTGTACTTGAATTCGTTGTCAGGAACTTCCACTTCTTCACCAACGGTACGTAAGATCACGCCGTCTTTTGTTTGGCGTCTCTTTCTCCACGGCAAACCATACATCGGTTTAGAAGCGTAAAAACCAGCCGAGAAACCTCTGTAGAAGAACATTATATATAATATACAGTACAACTCCTGAGTTATGAAGTTTCTTTTATGAAGCACCCGAGTAATGAAGGACCTGAATTATGAAATGCTCCTTAGTAATGAAGTATTTTCTTTGTTTAAATCATAGAAAACCATAGTTCTTGAGGTATAACTATACCTTTTCCAAGTCAAGTTGGCGGAAGTGAATAATGAATTGGCAGATGTTAATAATGAATTGGCACAATTGAAAATCCTATTGCAGAAGTGAAACTGAAAAATGCAAGTATGACAAGCAATTACAATATAGAAGTTTTTTAATGAAAATTACAACTTCAATGCAATAGTGGATTTTTGCAATCTTCTCCACCAGACTCTACCATATAATAATATAATACTATATTGTAGAATAATACTCTAGTATAGGATAATACCCAATTATAGGACAATACCCAATTATAGGACAATACCCAATTATAGGATGACACCCAATAATTATTAAAGGTTGATATCCAATTATAGGATACCACCTATAATTGTGTATTATCCTATAATGGAGTATCATATATGAAAATGTGAATCAGGAAGGCAAAGATTTACTATAAAGTTTAAGTTATCAATAAATCGGTTATATTGAGTATAAACTGTTTTCTGTGTTGTTTGAGATTTAAATGATGTGTATCTTTTGTTAATCATTTAAATTTCGGCATAAATGACTACTACCAAGATATATATTAATTTTTGTACAATAATGAGTAGCAATATTGATTTCCCACAACATTCACTCAATATTTGTTTAATTACTTTAATTTCGTATAAAATTTAATGCACACAGCACATCCATATAAGAATAATATTTGTCATAGTTACCCCTCAATGACACAAATTCTCTATCATTTTAATCACAGAAAACTATCACTGCACACGAATTATGAAGTGGCTCAAAGTTATGAAGAAACCAATACTTCATAACTCAGGTTCACTGTAATCTATTCAGCTATTTAAGGAAATTGATTAAAATAAATAATATTACTTCTTCGTATGAAGTGGAGGACGGTAACTCGATACCAGCATCCCGTGATGGCTACCACCATTCATGTATCCCCCCACTCCTTGCATACTGGGATACCCCATCATTGGATAAGGTCTGGGCACAACCATTGGGGGACGAACTGGATAACTGTAGACATACATTTCATATTATCGTTAAAATCTTTTAATTATTGTTTATTGTATATACTGCAGTACAGATTATTAACTGCTGGGTGAAATACGAGTTCTAAATATAAAAATGTCAACTGACCCGCCATACATTCCATGACCACCTCCTGAATATCCTCCCATAGCTCCGCCAAGGTAACCCCCTACAGGAGGTCCCATAGCTCCGCCAAGATGGCCTCCTAAAGGATGTCCCATGAATCCTCCTCCCATTGGCATCTTATGGTGTTTGAAGCCATCCTGCTTGCCTATGTAATACGAGGCTCCTCCCAGCACCGCCAGAGCTCCTGCAAATCAATGTCAACATTGTCTAACAAACTAGTGTATACACTCAGAGAAATTCTGATGCACCCAGGGTTTTCGAGTTCATCGCATGGCTTTGTCTCCAAAGCGAGACACTTCAGTGCATCAAAATAAAATTTGGATGCACTTAGGCTAGAAAGTGCATCTGTTCGATGCTCTTTAGTGTCTTAAATTTTTCTTTGCTAGAATGATGATAATAATTTCCTCATCATATTAACAAACTTATAGCTGAGACACTAAAGTGCATCGAACTGATGCACTTTGGTGCATCCAAACTATAGTTGGATGCACAAAGTGTCTCGCTTTGGAGCCAAAGCCATAGGGCGAATTCGAAACACCTGTGGGCATAAGTTAGAGTTGTCTATTTTTCTCAGTCTATACTTTTCCGATCTATGCATAGTATTACCATGGCACTTATACTTAATATTAGAGAGGATTCTGACAATAATAGCAGTTACCAAGTGTTAATATGGGTCGTATATAATTTTCTATAAGATAAGTTACATATTCTCGTACACCACATTCAAAGGTGAGTTCGTTAAAACCCTGTTTATTGTTTAATGTAAATAATATATACGAGTAACACACTGTCACTCGTCTTATCAATATATATAATATATTCAATATCTTTATCATAAATAATCAATGTACGAAATTTCCAAATGATCAGAATAACGTAACTTACCCTACATAGACTATAGCTCAATTTTCTAATTAACTTATATATTAGTATTTAAAACAAATGACCGGTCTAGACGATAACTGTTTCCTCGTTATTAAATTTAATAAACTATATATTTTACCCAGAGTGAATAGAGCCTTGCTATCCATGTCCATAGGACTCCTGTGTCCGTACATCTGCTTGCCATGGTCAGGACTTATTGCCAACACTGGACACCAGAGGGCGATAGTGAGACAAACGAGAGATAGAGTCGATAGTGGCGCCATCTGTTGACGGAAAGAAGATGCAGTGTTGCCTAAGCCTTCACTGCACTTTTTATTTTTGTAGTATGCGGTTGTTTTAACTTTTCACTGCGTACTTTATTAATTAACTGTTATATTAATTGTTCATTGTTTACTTAATTTACGAATATTACTTGTAATATTTATTGCCTACTTGATTAAAAAGATTCATACTCAACGGGATTTCCATATTATCAAATGGATAATTAATTAATTTATAAATCTTACTAATTCGTCAATTATTTTTCTTTTTTTAAATTTCTATAGGATGAATGTTGTTAGCAATAGTTAGGTAAAAATGTATTTCTATTTTTCAGAAACAAATAAAAAAATGTAGATAAATTATGAATGTTAAAGATTTATAAAATATTATTGGTGAGCTCATAGAGAAAATGGTACCTATCAAAAAACATTTGGTCATAAAAATCATTGTTCAGTCCAGTCAGTGAATAGAAATCTTTCTATTCAAAAGCTTGAAACATATCATACCTACAACGTTGATTTATTACTTGCTATAGAATATATTTATATTTATTATACACTACATACTCTAATTATGATCATTAAAGGGCCGTACACACGTAGGGTTTTTTTTAAGTCTTTCCACCAGAGTTTTTGCTGAGCTCCTCCTACTTTTTCAGCAATAATTTTGAATCATTTCAGAAAAAGCAATATAATTATTATTCATTTCAGTTTGTATCCATGATACATGAAGGTATCATGTATACTAACTGAAATGGAAAAAAAATTATGAAATGTAAAGAAAATAGATCAAATTTCAGATTATGCAATAGAGTTAAAAAAAATACCATGATATGTTAAAACAATAATTAATTCATTTAAGTCAAATAGTTTGCTAATTCTTTTCATTAATTAAACTTAGTAAAATACTTCTATTAATAACATTAATTAATACTTTCATTAATAGCATAAAATAAATTAATTTACACTTATATCAATGCACATTGATTTAAGAATAATTTACTCTATATTTTTTTTACGAACTTTAATAATGGTAACTTGTATAAAATGTCACGACACAGCGTTACGATACACGGGGCAGTAGCGACTGTAGTGCTTTGCTCCGTAACAACCCGTTACGCCGTAACAAGTTAGTATGATGTTACCCTATCAAGGTTAGGGTAATTATCTAACAATGGGATAATTAAGAGGAGGTATTGCACCCTATAACAGGGAAGAAATCCGCCTAATAGGACCAAGGTGTGGAGATGGCTTCTATTGCGACCAAGTAAAAGATTAAAAAAAAGCTATCTAATACAACCAGCCGTTTATAACGACCTAAATAGTCGCGCTAGTTGTAAGCAGAATTAGTAGGTTAAATAATAACTAAAGAATATAATATTGGATTTAGTAAATCAATTTGAAGTAAGATAAATATATCGTTAGTAAACGATATATTTATAAAACAAATTGTTCTTAAAAAACTCGTTTTATAAAAATTAATTATTTTTTTTTTTAAATTTAACATTTAAAAAATAAAAATGGAATTTTTTAAACAAAAAAAATTCATTGACAAATATAATATACTGAACCTAAAAAAATGCTGTTTGTGGTATATATGGAATGTATGAAATGTTGTATGTAGTCTGCTATCTGCAAGTAAGAGAGCAGATAGGTCACTAGTAATTTACCTGTAGAAAGAGATAGTTACTATTAGTGTCAGTGTCACACCTGAACAAACAGACAGAGAAAGTGATTGTATCCGTGAGTAGACTACGGCTATTGCGACCACAGTTCATGAGGTCGTACTAAACGAAGGGTCTTGAAATTGCTAGTTTTTCGGTGTGGAGTAACATTTTTTTCTTTCATACCTATCCTAGCCAATTGTTAATGGTGATGTTTTAAATGAAAAAACATTGTCTTTTAACCATAAATAAAATGAATAACCAATATCTTTCAATAGATATCAAATGTTTCGATTGCGAATAAGTAACCATTGTAAAGAATTAATAGACTTCATAAGTTTAATTAATATAGTTGAAAATAAATTGATATTTATAATTGAATACTAAAGGAACGTTTTGCATACAGCGATTGTTACGATCATCGCTCAACGATTATGAATACATTGAAATGCTGGTCAGCGATAATCGCTCGTTGCAAAACAGCCTCGTAGGAATAGCAATGCACTAGTACCCCCCCGATAATCGCCAGGCGACGATCGCTGTGTGAAGATCACAACAATCGCTGCATGCAAAACGTACCTTAATGACTGCCTGAATAATCGCCGTATTTAAATACAAAAAACAAGTTTAGGGTTATCATCAAATAATAATATTAAGAGTATGTAAATAATGAAATGGGCATAAAATGTAGATAATCATTTGAAAATATATATACCTATTATTTAAGATTTTATTAGCAATTAAAAATTAGCAAACTTGGATGTTAAAATACATTAAATATTTAGTATACTTTGTCGTAGTTAAATATAAAGCAAATAAAATTCAATAAAACAAGACGGAATAAGATAAAATTTATTTAGGCAGTGACTATCCAGATGGTGCACAGTGTACCAAATACGGTACACTGTGCCATATATGTGTACCATGTATGGTACACTATACCATATATGGTACATTCTACCATTTACATGTACCATACATGGTACACTATACAGTGTAGTTATGCAAGACAGGACTAGAATAATTGAATTCTATTTCATTAAACATTAACAAAATAGTTCAGAAGATTCTTTACAATTGTTAGTGTCCGTTCACATGGACAGACTTTTACCGACAATGTTTGAAAGTTTTAAAAAATTAGGTGTATTCAGTTTTTTTAGTGTTACATAATTTTGTAGTTAGAAAAAAAGTTCAAATCCTTGGAAGTCACTAAAATCAAAATAAAGCAGATACAGAAATTCTCCATCCAACTAAAAAAAAATCAAAATCGGACAATACAATAGAATATCATAACTTTTAAAGGAATGGTTCAGTTTTAGTTTAAAAAGATCTGTATTATTTAAAAAAGTGTATTCATTTTGTTTTTCAAAAGGCAACATTTTTTCATTAAAATTTGAAAAGAGAAATTTTACATCATTGATGAAAAGTGAATTCATACGGATACCCCTATTTTACGGATGATGTTCAAGACAAAATCGATAGGGGTAAAAGTTTGCCCGTGTAGACAATACATACATTTTAAATCTAGATCTACACTCTGATTTAAATCTGAGACACTCTTTCACAAAAGGTGACACTCAAGTGTATCTACTATAATTTCGATATACTTATGTTTTTCAAGAGCCTGAAAGTGTTATAGTTAAAAGTTACTCATTTCGAGTATATCTACTGAAATTATTGCCATTATTTTAACGAAGGAAAATTTGAGACACAAAAATGCCACTGAAAGTTCTTCAAGCTTTTAAAACTGATAAGCATATCAAATTTTGTAGTATGATGTACTTAGGGATGGTACGAATTATCAATCGGTTCCACATTTTCGGTCACATAAAAAAACGAAATAATAGTTGTTATTTTAATTGGTATCCATGATACCTGCAGGTATGATGGATACCAATTGAGTTTTTTCTTTTGTTACCGATGATGTGGAACCGATTGATAATTCGTAACTTAGCCCAAGTGTTTCTGATCATCATCAGAGTGTCTATTCAGTCCTGTTTGTTGCGTTAAAATGGTCCTTATTGTTCCTTAGCATAAGGGTGAATCTTGTCTACAAGCGCACTTTCGATAAGCCTTTAAAGTGGAGGGAATGCAGCGAGAATATAATTAATAGAGGGGAATTGGTACTAAGTAGGGCAAAGGGACAATTACCAGATGGGATGTAAATACTGGATGGAAATCTCAGAAGGGTAAATTACGAATTATCGGTCAGTTTCACATTTTCGGTTATATAAGAAAAAAACGATATTATAATTGTTATTTTATTTTAATAACAATTATAATATCATTTTTTTCCTATATGACAGAAGATGTGAAACTGACCGATAATTCGTAATTTACCCTAGCTTATTATTAAAAACAAATCAAACTATAAACAATTGATATATTTTAATACGATTTTTCTAACAATCTATTTAAATTTTCATCCGGTATCTAATTCTGGTGATTGTTCCTTTGCCCTATAATCTAAGATATCAGAGGCAAATTCTCATGCTACCAATTACTGAATAAACTGTCAATTAGTAATTAACATTTCCTTCTATTTGGTAATATTTTTTTATTAGTTTTAAATAATGAAATTGTTGTGCCCGATAGTTGAACCTTTAACCTGTTTAATGCTAATTTGAACGTTTTATTCAGTAATTGTATGGGGTAAGTTACGAATTATCGAACAGTTCTACATTTTCGAAAGAATTTAAATTGGTATCCATGATACTTGTAGGTATCATGGAAACCAATTAAAATAAAATATTGAGCTATATACTTTTCAAATGTGGTCGAATATGTGGAACCGTCCAATAATTCATAACTCTCCCTAACATGAGGTTGTATTAATTTTACCTAAGTATTTATTATAAATGATATCTTCATTTTAATATTTACATTTTTACAATGAAATATTATTATTCTTATCTGCAATTTGTATAAATTATTTCCAATAAGTTTAATGAAATGATGTCAGTTACGATTTGCCGCAGTAAAATGGCAGTCTGACCATAGGCCGAGAGTACACCAATATAAAGCTTAACGTTTTATTATGATATAAATTATATACAATAAATGAAATTTGATGATTTAAATTTAATTGGTCTAATTAATTATATGTATCTATTAGATCCTATTTTACTTATTATTAAAATGCGGAAATTAAGTCCCATTAGCATTTATTAATAAAGTCTCAAACTTAACAATGAACAAACCTTTGAACATTTTCAAAATCACACTTAACTGCTACGTTATGACACTATTATGACATTCAATACACTATTATTCCATGGAAAAAATCAATTAATAAATCTGTAATGGTACATAAACAGTAGAACTCCACTATAGTGAAATCCTGTATAGTGAATGTAGTGTACTGAGTAAGGAAGTAGCCTCTATAATGAACGAATTTTCTTTAGTCTGCCATAAATGGCCATCAGTTTAAGAAAATTAATATCCATTCATGGCAGACTAAATAAAATGTGTTTACTATAGAGGCTACTTCCTTACTGAAGACAATACATTCACTATACATGATTTCATTATAGAGGAGTGCTACTGTACTTTTTATTTTATTCTAAAAGTCAGAGAATCCATTGCAATAAAAATTATTTATTTGTTAATAAGAAAACACAATAAGAAAAATTTACTCGCCGATCGACTTTTTTTACGACGTTTGTAATTCGACGAAAATCCAATTGTAATTATCATAAATTAAAAAAAATTATTGCCTCCTATTCCCGCATTAATTTTTTAACGTTAATGTCTGAAATAACGATATTTTTTATGAAAGAAAACGTTGACTGTTTATCACAATCGCCAACAACATCAGATCTTACGAAGGAAATTTTTACAACAGTAGAAATCTACGTTTAAATTAGAGTCTTGAGGTAAAATATTATGAAGTGCTAACAGTTAAATTATTCTTCAAACTTATTATCTTGGTTATATGTATCACATATAGTAGTTAAATACAAATAACAATAACGTGTTACAATCGAGTTTATGATATGACGAAGAGTTTGAATAAATTATTCCAAAGAGACACGTACAACAATCAGGACGAATTTAAAGATGCTGGTCGTATATTTATTTAAAAGATTTCTTATAAATTCTTTCATAATATCTAACTATTTGTCAGAATGTTATAAGTATATTCGTTACATGGTACATTTCCTACAAGGGAAGTACAAATCACCGTCTGTCCGACTGTACGAATCTTTTCTTTAGTTCAGGGGGGTATGCGACATAGATGAAACTGTCGCTCCTTTCTCTGCTCAAACTAGAACTGTCCATCTGGTCAGCCTCCATCTCGCTAAAGGAATCGTAGTCATCTAGGTAGTTGTATCTGTAGAATAGGGAGGTGTTAATGTATTAGGTGGGTATTGGAAAGATGTAGTGGAAATATTGGATGAGTACTAGAAAGATATACTGAGAGTTGGATGATTATTGTCATAATTTTGGGCCAATAGTGGAATGATGTAGTGAGGATATTGTAGAATCAATGAGTGAAAATTGCTAGAAAATCAGGAGAGCATCAGGAAATTATTGAAAAAGGGCTAGTTTTTGATATATTTCATGACAAAGAATATATAGACAATTGTACAGCCCAACTCCTCACCTATTGCGCCTCAGCCTCCTCTGTTCGTAATTAGGTGTAAAAGAGGAGGCGTAGTTGAACTGTCGCTCCTCTATTCTCCCGGAGTCGTCAGCAGGAGCGGCTGCCCCGGTTGTGGAGGATGGGCGGGAGTCTGCTGAGGAGTGGCGGGCCCTCATTGGTTGGGAGGGGACCATGGCAGAGGAGAGGGGGTCAAATGGGGCCAGTGCATGAGTGGGGGCATCGTCTGAAAAACGAAAGAGAGAAGAAAAATGTATTTCAGACAAAAATTGAATACCTTCAGACGAAAATTAGTATTTGAAGAACTAAAACAGTCACCTTTAGAAATATAATTCGAATCTAAAGGTGTAAAAAAAAATTGAAAAGTTTGAATTTTAAAATAGTCATTAATTTTTTTTCAAATCTGACTAGTTGTGAACATTAGCAAGATTTATATATTAAAGACCAACACACCCTCATTGAAGCCTGAGTCCCTGCATTCGCTTTCAGAGTCATTGTGTTGTGCCCACAGTTTTCTCCTTCGTGTGGATCCACTCATGACACTGTAAGAGCTATAGCCGGGGGTGGGGGAGTACTGGCCCCCCGATGGTGGAGACACGCCCAAACTGTGACTTCCTGGGGGAAAAATATAACTCATAGAGAAAGTTATGGTGGGGCTATAAAAGATTAACACTTTATGCCATAATTTAATTTGATTTAATTTAATTTATGCTCTAAACTTTTTAATCTTTGTTTTTAAAATCACATTTGTGCCTACACGCATTTGCTGTTATAAATGAAAGAGTACACAAGTGTTTTTCCTAGTCGTTTAAGGAAAATAATTCAAAAAACCTCGCCAAGTACATCAGTTGAAAGAGGACATATATGTCGCGTTAGCGCATAACGGACTAAGATATGTCCTTACCTAATCTCAAAAATAAAGTGGGGATAAAAGTGGTGTCAGTGAAAGAATAAGAAGGGTCTTCACTAGATCGTCTATGGTGGTGCCATAGACCCCTCTTAATCTTCTATGGCCCCACCATAACTTATTATTTTTAAATCCGACATCCTATCTAATTTAGCATTCACCTCCAAAGTGGTGTAAGCTTCCACCGGTGGAAGATGGTACGGTGGTATTGATAGGGGCGGTGGATAGGGGTGGGTAGGTGCTATGGAGGTAGGTGGAGGTACCCGGGGGAAGGTGGGAATAGCTAGGAGCAGTCGGAGAAGTTAAACTCGAATCACTTGATCTGGAAGGAAGAAGAGGAAAAATAAATATAAATTGTATCATTGGGTTGAGTGTCGGGGAAATTTTCGAGAAAATTTGTGTATGAATTATTAAATGTTATTAAAGAAATAATTAATTTAATTGTTCAATCCTGCAAACAAATCCATGTGTATACCATGTGGCATTTACTCGTTTAAAACATGTGAATACCATGTACACTTTTTGGAAAAGGCTACCATATGTATTACATGTGGTTTTGCATGTAAAAACGGTTAAATTACTTGTGGTCAACATACGTTATTAGTATGATATTTAATATATGAATATGGTAAACTAAACATGGTAGACACCTAATATAAGTATAGTAATTGACATGTGGACATGATGTGGTCAGTTAAACATGTATGCAATCTCTATTGATATCGTTTTTATGAAATGGTTGTAAAATTATACATCATGCCACAGTAAACCATATGGTAACCACGTGAAAACAATTTTGAATTATTTGCATGGAAGTAGCTTTAGAGATATCCAACAATGCTAGTTGTCTAGACATTCTCACTCAGTGGAGCCCCAGACGACGTAATAGGCTAGTGACACCCCGAGAGTGAGGAGTAGGATGGCCCCGCACAGTAACCACCAGGGGAAAGACAGCATCTCAACACTGCCTGCCTCCCAGTACCTTTCACAGGTCAGGTACCAACAGACACTGCGCTGAAGGGCACCTGACAAAAAAGAGTAAATCATATTACAGTCGTGAACAAATTGGACAAGCTTAGAATTTAATATGTATTTAATTAAGTAAATAATTGAGAAAAGTCGACAAATTCATAAATTTACGAGAATGTTAACATTTAATTCTCTATTACAGTAGAACTCGTCTTTAGTGGATGTAGAGTCCTGAGTAAGAGAACTACCCCTGATAGTGAACAAATTTTATTCTTTATGTCTTCCATGAATAGCATCAGTTTTATAAAACTAATGGAAATGAAGTGATAACATTTTCATAAATCTATATTCCGATTTTTCATAATTAGTTATATAATTAAATATATTCTAAATTCATAGCAAGATGAATCTATTGACAAATATAACCAATAAGCTTTTAATAACACTTACCTTTGTATGTTTCAATAATTACTCTATAATTCAAAAGAAACTAGGTACAGATAGTCACCTTCAACATCCCTGACCTCCTCTATAGTGAGATTCAGAACAAGACCAGCGATGCAGTTCTGTATGAGCATCTGCAGGGACATCATATAAAATATATAAACAAAATATATTGCGAGAAATAATTAAATACCAATCATATGGTGAAAAACTGGACTATACTGAACATAGAAATATAATAAATCGTTCTTCCATACCATCAAAATGCACCAAAAGTATAGATAAAATATCAATGAACAAATTATGAAAATATCAATAACAAGGATATTTAAAGTATGAAAAAGAAATAAAAATATAAAGTCAAGAGTGTAGGGACTCAATAAGTTATCAGGCATAAAAATGAATCATAGAGCATGAAAAGAAGAGACCCAAGTACAGCGCCTTGATGTACTCCACTCATTACCTTCGCAGAATGCGGGAAGGTCATATTTTAGCCGTCGTTTATTTATTTATTTATTTATCATCTTGTTATTCGCTTAACTGAAAAAGCACTCAACCAAATTGCGTGAAATTTGGTGAAGCGATTGTTTCATGTCAAGTGACCTGCTGGTAGAATTTTGGGAGTGACCCGATCAAAGGTCAAGGTCATGATCATTTATAACTCAAAAAGTATTGAACCATATTGTATGAAACTTGGTGAGAAGATTGGTCAATATGCAGGAACTATTTTGTTAGATTTTTGGAGCAATTAGGTCAAAGGTCAAAGATCAAGGTCAAGGCCATTTGTAATTCAATAACTCAAAAAATATTCAACCAAATTGTTTGAAATTTAATTGTACAATTGTTCAATGTCCAGTAACCATCTGTTAGAATTTTGGGAGCGATCTGGTCAAAGGTGAAGGTCAAGGTCATTTATAACTCAATAACTCAAAAAGTATTGAACCATATTGCATGAAACTTGGTAGGACGATTGATTATTATCCAGTTAGCAGTTTATTAAATTTTGGGAGAGAACGGGTCAAAGCGGAGGCGAAGGTATGCGCTCTACCGAGTGCACATAATCTAGTTTTATTATTCTGTCACAGAAGAGATGATTACACATCTCCTGATACTTTGCTCTTAGTTCTGTCCATTACCTGACATTTTGCTCTTAGTTCTGACAATTACCTGACACTTAGCTCTTAGTTCTGGCCATTACCTGACACTTTGCTCTTAGTTCTGACAAGTGCTCTTCATTACAAGAGTCTCGCCAAGAGTGCAAAGGGTGTATAGGTGCTTCTTTAACTCCCTCCTCTTCCTCTTCATTTTCCTCCTTCTCTTCGGCTGAGACCTGAGGACCTGTGGAGGTGCCACTGTCCTCTTCTTCGTCTGATCTAGAGTTTACTGGAGTAAAAAGAGCTAATTTAGATATAGTATATAATATAATAATGATTTCACTTTATCTATCATATATTAATTGATAATTATTTGTCTATTTAGTTAATTATTGAACGATAAGAGAGATTATTTGCTATTGCAAAATATTTTATTTAAAAGACGTATAAACTATAAGTTTAGATCAATTAATTTCATTTAATCTGTTGAATATTTCAGTATTCAAACCACAACAAAAAATTGATTCAATTTGGTTATTAAAACTTATATTATTTCCCAATTACAGCATATTATGCATTAAACCTAAAATTCGCCTCACCATTTTTTCTATCCCTGCCTGTGGTAGGGTGTGGATCCCTTTGGGATGGATATGGTACCTCCACAGGGGGTGGGTGGGCCTTCACTGGGGTGGATTTTCGCCAAGGTTGCCACAGTAAAGGCTTCATTATATTTCCTCTTACTAAAGTAGACTCTACATCATCTGAGATAGAAAAATGAACTAAATGTATATCACCTCATCTTCAATTATTCATTTATATTATATATTATTCAGTAATGATATCACCATGTAAAATGTCATCACTCAAACTAATTCAAACACCATACAGTCAATTGATGCAATGACTGTTCAGTGTCCACCTCTTTGTTATGAGTATCATTTTGATGACTGAGTTTGAATAGCAACACACGCCTTGAAATTCATTAGAGAATTTTGGAAAAAATTATCCACAGTTCAATGTAGGTACTAGCAATAACTAATTGAATTATAAAAGAAACCTGTTACCAATGGGTGAATGGGTTTATCAACAGTCTTACCAATGGGTGAATGGGTTTATCAACAGTCTTACCAATGGATGAATGGGTTTATCAACAGTCTTACCAATGGGTGAATGGGTTTATCAACAGTCTTACCAATGGGTGAATGGGTTTATCAACAGTCTTACCAATGGGTGAATGGGTTTATCAACAGTCTTACCAATGGATGAATGGGTTTATCAACAGTCTTACCAATGGATGAATGGGTTTATCAACAGTCTTACCAATGGGTGAATTGGTTTATCAACAGTCTTACCAATGGATGAATTGGTTTATCAACAGTCTTACCAATGGATGAATGGGTTTATCAACAGTCTTACCAATTGATGAATGGGTTTATCAACAGTCTTACCAATGGATGAATGGGTTTATCAACAGTCTTACCAATGGGTGAATTGGTTTATCAACAGTCTTACCAATGGGTGAATGGGTATTTCAACAGTCTTACCAATGGGTGAATTGGTTTATCAACAGTCTTACCAATGGGTGAATGGGTATTTCAACAGTCTTACCAATGGGTGAATTGGTTTATCAACAGTCTTACCAATGGGTGAATGGGTTTATCAACAGTCTTACCAATGGGTGAATTGGTTTATCAACAGTCTTACCAATGGATGAATTGGTTTATCAACAGTCTTACCAATGGGTGAATTGGTTTATCAACAGTCTTACCAATGGGTGAATGGGTATTTCAACAGTCTTACCAATGGGTGAATTGGTTTATCAACAGTCTTACCAATGGGTGAATTGGTATATCAACAGTCTTACCAATGGGTGAATTGGTTTATCAACAGTCTTACCAATGGGTGAATTGGTTTATCAACAGTCTTACCAATGGGTGAATTGGTTTATCAACAGTCTTACCAATGGATGAATTGGTTTATCAACAGTCTTACCAATGGGTGAATTGGTTTATCAACAGTCTTACCAATGGGTGAATTGGTTTATCAACAGTCTTACCAATGGATGAATTGGTTTATCAACAGTCTTACCAATGGGTGAATTGGTTTATCAACAGTCTTACCAATGGGTGAATTGGTTTATCAACAGTCTTACCAATGGATGAATTGGTTTATCAACAGTCTTACCAATGGGTGAATTGGTTTATCAACAGTCTTACCAATGGGTGAATTGGTTTATCAACAGTCTTACCAATGGGTGAATTGGTTTATCAACAGTCTTACCAATGGATGAATTGGTTTATCAACAGTCTTACCAATGGGTGAATTGGTTTATCAACAGTCTTACCAATGGGTGAATGGGTTTATCAACAGTCTTACCAATGGATGAATGGGTTTATCAACAGTCTTACCGATGGATGAATGGGTTTATCAACAATCTTACCAATGGGTGAATTGGTTTATCAACAGTCTTACCAATGGATGAATTGGTTTATCAACAGTCTTACCAATGGATGAATGGGTTTATCAACAGTCTTACCAATGGATGAATGGGTTTATCAACAGTCTTACCAATGGATGAATGGGTTTATCAACAGTCTTACCAATGGGTGAATTGGTTTATCAACAGTCTTACCAATGGGTGAATGGGTATTTCAACAGTCTTACCAATGGGTGAATTGGTTTATCAACAGTCTTACCAATGGGTGAATGGGTATTTCAACAGTCTTACCAATGGGTGAATTGGTTTATCAACAGTCTTACCAATGGGTGAATGGGTTTATCAACAGTCTTACCAATGGGTGAATTGGTTTATCAACAGTCTTACCAATGGATGAATTGGTTTATCAACAGTCTTACCAATGGATGAATTGGTTTATCAACAGTCTTACCAATGGATGAATGGGTTTATCAACAGTCTTACCAATGGGTGAATTGGTTTATCAACAGTCTTACCAATGGGTGAATGGGTATTTCAACAGTCTTACCAATGGGTGAATTGGTTTATCAACAGTCTTACCAATGGGTGAATTGGTATATCAACAGTCTTACCAATGGGTGAATTGGTTTATCAACAGTCTTACCAATGGGTGAATTGGTTTATCAACAGTCTTACCAATGGATGAATTGGTTTATCAACAGTCTTACCAATGGGTGAATTGGTTTATCAACAGTCTTACCAATGGGTGAATTGGTTTATCAACAGTCTTACCAATGGATGAATGGGTTTATCAACAGTCTTACCAATGCATGAATGGGTTTATCAACAGTCTTACCAATGGATGAATGGGTTTATCAACAGTCTTACCAATGGATGAATGGGTTTATCAACAGTCTTACCAATGGATGAATGGGTTTATCAACAGTCTTACCAATGCATGAATGGGTTTATCAACAGTCTTACCAATGCATGAATGGGTTTATCAACAGTCTTACCAATGGATGAATGGGTTTATCAACAGTCTTACCAATGGATGAATGGGTTTATCAACAGTCTTACCAATGGATGAATGGGTTTATCAACAGTCTTACCAATGGATGAATGGGTTTATCAACAGTCTTACCAATGGATGAATGGGTTTATCAACAGTCTTACCAATGGATGAATGGGTTTATCAACAGTCTTACCAATGGATGAATGGGTTTATCAACAGTCTTACCAATGCATGAATGGGTTTATCAACAGTCTTACCAATGCATGAATGGGTTTATCAACAGTCTTACCAATGGATTAATGGGTTTATCAACAGTCTTACCAATGGATGAATTGGTTTATCAACAGTCTTACCAATGGATGAATGGGTTTATCAACAGTCTTACCAATGGATGAATGGGTTTATCAACAGTCTTACCAATGGATGAATGGGTTTATCAACAGTCTTACCAATGGATGAATGGGTTTATCAACAGTCTTACCAATGGATGAATGGGTTTATCAACAGTCTTACCAATGCATGAATGGGTTTATCAACAGTCTTACCAATGGATGAATGGGTTTATCAACAGTCTTACCAATGCATGAATGGGTTTATCAACAGTCTTACCAATGGATGAATGGGTTTATCAACAGTCTTACCAATGGGTGAATGGGTTTATCAACAGTCTTACCAATGGATGAATGGGTTTATCAACAGTCTTACCAATGGGTGAATTGGTTTATCAACAGTCTTACCAATGGGTGAATGGGTTTATCAACAGTCTTACCAATGGGTGAATGGGTTTATCAACAGTCTTACCAATGGATGAATGGGTTTATCAACAGTCTTACCAATGGATGAATGGGTTTATCAACAGTCTTACCAATGGATGAATGGGTATATCAACAGTCTTACCAATGGATGAATGGGTTTATCAACAGTCTTACCAATGGATGAATGGGTTTATCAACAGTCTTACCAATGGATGAATGGGTTTATCAACAGTCTTACCAATGGATGAATGGGTTTATCAACAGTCTTACCAATGGATGAATGGGTTTATCAACAGTCTTACCAATGCATGAATGGGTTTATCAACAGTCTTACCAATGGATGAATGGGTTTATCAACAGTCTTACCAATGGGTGAATGGGTTTATCAACAGTCTTACCAATGGGTGAATGGGTTTATCAACAGTCTTACCAATGGGTGAATTGGTTTATCAACAGTCTTACCAATGGGTGAATGGGTTTATCAACAGTCTTACCAATGGGTGAATGGGTTTATCAACAGTCTTACCAATGGGTGAATTGGTTTATCAACAGTTTTACCAATGGGTGAATGGGTTTATCAACAGTCTTACCAATGGGTGAATGGGTTTATCAACAGTCTTACCAATGGGTGAATGGGTTTATCAACAGTCTTACCAATGGGTGAATGGGTTTATCAACAGTCTTACCAATGGATGAATGGGTTTATCAACAGTCTTACCAATGGATGAATGGGTTTATCAACAGTCTTACCAATGGATGAATGGGTATATCAACAGTCTTACCAATGGATGAATGGGTTTATCAACAGTCTTACCAATGGATGAATGGGTTTATCAACAGTCTTACCAATGGATGAATGGGTTTATCAACAGTCTTACCAATGGATGAATGGGTTTATCAACAGTCTTACCAATGGATGAATGGGTTTATCAACAGTCTTACCAATGGATGAATGGGTTTATCAACAGTCTTACCAATGCATGAATGGGTTTATCAACAGTCTTACCAATGGATGAATGGGTTTATCAACAGTCTTACCAATGGGTGAATGGGTTTATCAACAGTCTTACCAATGGGTGAATGGGTTTATCAACAGTCTTACCAATGGGTGAATTGGTTTATCAACAGTCTTACCAATGGGTGAATTGGTTTATCAACAGTCTTACCAATGGATGAATGGGTTTATCAACAGTCTTACCAATGGGTGAATGGGTTTATCAACAGTCTTACCAATGGGTGAATGGGTTTATCAACAGTCTTACCAATGGGTGAATTGGTTTATCAACAGTTTTACCAATGGGTGAATTGGTTTATCAACAGTCTTACCAATGGGTGAATGGGTTTATCAACAGTCTTACCAATGGGTGAATGGGTTTATCAACAGTCTTACCAATGGGTGAATGGGTTTATCAACAGTCTTACCAATGGGTGAATGGGTTTATCAACAGTCTTACCAATGGGTGAATTGGTTTATCAACAGTCTTACCAATGGGTGAATTGGTTTATCAACAGTCTTACCAATGGATGAATGGGTTTATCAACAGTCTTACCAATGGATGAATGGGTTTATCAACAGTCTTACCAATGGGTGAATGGGTTTATCAACAGTCTTACCAATGGATGAATGGGTTTATCAACAGTCTTACCAATGGATGAATGGGTTTATCAACAGTCTTACCAATGGATGAATGGGTTTATCAACAGTCTTACCAATGGATGAATGGGTTTATCAACAGTCTTACCAATGCATGAATGGGTTTATCAACAGTCTTACCAATGCATGAATGGGTTTATCAACAGTCTTACCAATGGATGAATGGGTTTATCAACAGTCTTACCAATGGATGAATGGGTTTATCAACAGTCTTACCAATGGATGAATGGGTTTATCAACAGTCTTACCAATGGATGAATGGGTTTATCAACAGTCTTACCAATGGATGAATGGGTTTATCAACAGTCTTACCAATGGATGAATGGGTTTATCAACAGTCTTACCAATGGATGAATGGGTTTATCAACAGTCTTACCAATGCATGAATGGGTTTATCAACAGTCTTACCAATGGATGAATGGGTTTATCAACAGTCTTACCAATGGGTGAATGGGTTTATCAACAGTCTTACCAATGGATGAATGGGTTTATCAACAGTCTTACCAATGGGTGAATTGGTTTATCAACAGTCTTACCAATGGGTGAATGGGTTTATCAACAGTCTTACCAATGGGTGAATGGGTTTATCAACAGTCTTACCAATGGGTGAATGGGTTTATCAACAGTCTTACCAATGGGTGAATGGGTTTATCAACAGTCTTACCAATGGATGAATGGGTTTATCAACAGTCTTACCAATGGATGAATGGGTTTATCAACAGTCTTACCAATGGATGAATGGGTATATCAACAGTCTTACCAATGGATGAATGGGTTTATCAACAGTCTTACCAACGGATGAATGGGTTTATCAACAGTCTTACCAATGGATGAATGGGTTTATCAACAGTCTTACCAATGGATGAATGGGTTTATCAACAGTCTTACCAATGGATGAATGGGTTTATCAACAGTCTTACCAATGCATGAATGGGTTTATCAACAGTCTTACCAATGGATGAATGGGTTTATCAACAGTCTTACCAATGGGTGAATGGGTTTATCAACAGTCTTACCAATGGGTGAATGGGTTTATCAACAGTCTTACTAATGGGTGAATGGGTTTATCAACAGTCTTACCAACGGATGAATGGGTTTATCAACAGTCTTACCAATGGATGAATGGGTTTATCAACAGTCTTACCAATGGATGAATGGGTTTATCAACAGTCTTACCAATGGATGAATGGGTTTATCAACAGTCTTACCAATGCATGAATGGGTTTATCAACAGTCTTACCAATGGATGAATGGGTTTATCAACAGTCTTACCAATGGGTGAATGGGTTTATCAACAGTCTTACCAATGGGTGAATGGGTTTATCAACAGTCTTACTAATGGGTGAATGGGTTTATCAACAGTCTTACTAATGGGTGAATGGGTTTATCAACAGTCTTACTAATGGGTGAATGGGTTTATCAACAGTCTTACCAATGGATGAATGGGTTTATCAACAGTCTTACCAATGGATGAATGGGTTTATCAACAGTCTTACCAATGGATGAATGGGTTTATCAACAGTCTTACCAATGGGTGAATTGGTTTATCAACAGTCTTACCAATGGGTGAATGGGTATTTCAACAGTCTTACCAATGGGTGAATTGGTTTATCAACAGTCTTACCAATGGGTGAATGGGTATTTCAACAGTCTTACCAATGGGTGAATTGGTTTATCAACAGTCTTACCAATGGGTGAATGGGTTTATCAACAGTCTTACCAATGGGTGAATTGGTTTATCAACAGTCTTACCAATGGATGAATTGGTTTATCAACAGTCTTACCAATGGGTGAATTGGTTTATCAACAGTCTTACCAATGGGTGAATGGGTATTTCAACAGTCTTACCAATGGGTGAATTGGTTTATCAACAGTCTTACCAATGGGTGAATTGGTATATCAACAGTCTTACCAATGGGTGAATTGGTTTATCAACAGTCTTACCAATGGGTGAATTGGTTTATCAACAGTCTTACCAATGGATGAATTGGTTTATCAACAGTCTTACCAATGGGTGAATTGGTTTATCAACAGTCTTACCAATGGGTGAATTGGTTTATCAACAGTCTTACCAATGGATGAATTGGTTTATCAACAGTCTTACCAATGGGTGAATTGGTTTATCAACAGTCTTACCAATGGGTGAATTGGTTTATCAACAGTCTTACCAATGGATGAATTGGTTTATCAACAGTCTTACCAATGGGTGAATTGGTTTATCAACAGTCTTACCAATGGGTGAATTGGTTTATCAACAGTCTTACCAATGGGTGAATTGGTTTATCAACAGTCTTACCAATGGATGAATTGGTTTATCAACAGTCTTACCAATGGGTGAATTGGTTTATCAACAGTCTTACCAATGGGTGAATGGGTTTATCAACAGTCTTACCAATGGATGAATGGGTTTATCAACAGTCTTACCGATGGATGAATGGGTTTATCAACAATCTTACCAATGGGTGAATTGGTTTATCAACAGTCTTACCAATGGATGAATTGGTTTATCAACAGTCTTACCAATGGATGAATGGGTTTATCAACAGTCTTACCAATGGATGAATGGGTTTATCAACAGTCTTACCAATGGATGAATGGGTTTATCAACAGTCTTACCAATGGGTGAATTGGTTTATCAACAGTCTTACCAATGGGTGAATGGGTATTTCAACAGTCTTACCAATGGGTGAATTGGTTTATCAACAGTCTTACCAATGGGTGAATGGGTATTTCAACAGTCTTACCAATGGGTGAATTGGTTTATCAACAGTCTTACCAATGGGTGAATGGGTTTATCAACAGTCTTACCAATGGGTGAATTGGTTTATCAACAGTCTTACCAATGGATGAATTGGTTTATCAACAGTCTTACCAATGGATGAATTGGTTTATCAACAGTCTTACCAATGGATGAATGGGTTTATCAACAGTCTTACCAATGGGTGAATTGGTTTATCAACAGTCTTACCAATGGGTGAATGGGTATTTCAACAGTCTTACCAATGGGTGAATTGGTTTATCAACAGTCTTACCAATGGGTGAATTGGTATATCAACAGTCTTACCAATGGGTGAATTGGTTTATCAACAGTCTTACCAATGGGTGAATTGGTTTATCAACAGTCTTACCAATGGATGAATTGGTTTATCAACAGTCTTACCAATGGGTGAATTGGTTTATCAACAGTCTTACCAATGGGTGAATTGGTTTATCAACAGTCTTACCAATGGATGAATGGGTTTATCAACAGTCTTACCAATGCATGAATGGGTTTATCAACAGTCTTACCAATGGATGAATGGGTTTATCAACAGTCTTACCAATGGATGAATGGGTTTATCAACAGTCTTACCAATGGATGAATGGGTTTATCAACAGTCTTACCAATGCATGAATGGGTTTATCAACAGTCTTACCAATGCATGAATGGGTTTATCAACAGTCTTACCAATGGATGAATGGGTTTATCAACAGTCTTACCAATGGATGAATGGGTTTATCAACAGTCTTACCAATGGATGAATGGGTTTATCAACAGTCTTACCAATGGATGAATGGGTTTATCAACAGTCTTACCAATGGATGAATGGGTTTATCAACAGTCTTACCAATGGATGAATGGGTTTATCAACAGTCTTACCAATGGATGAATGGGTTTATCAACAGTCTTACCAATGCATGAATGGGTTTATCAACAGTCTTACCAATGCATGAATGGGTTTATCAACAGTCTTACCAATGGATTAATGGGTTTATCAACAGTCTTACCAATGGATGAATTGGTTTATCAACAGTCTTACCAATGGATGAATGGGTTTATCAACAGTCTTACCAATGGATGAATGGGTTTATCAACAGTCTTACCAATGGATGAATGGGTTTATCAACAGTCTTACCAATGGATGAATGGGTTTATCAACAGTCTTACCAATGTATGAATGGGTTTATCAACAGTCTTACCAATGCATGAATGGGTTTATCAACAGTCTTACCAATGGATGAATGGGTTTATCAACAGTCTTACCAATGCATGAATGGGTTTATCAACAGTCTTACCAATGGATGAATGGGTTTATCAACAGTCTTACCAATGGGTGAATGGGTTTATCAACAGTCTTACCAATGGATGAATGGGTTTATCAACAGTCTTACCAATGGGTGAATTGGTTTATCAACAGTCTTACCAATGGGTGAATGGGTTTATCAACAGTCTTACCAATGGGTGAATGGGTTTATCAACAGTCTTACCAATGGGTGAATGGGTTTATCAACAGTCTTACCAATGGATGAATGGGTTTATCAACAGTCTTACCAATGGATGAATGGGTTTATCAACAGTCTTACCAATGGATGAATGGGTATATCAACAGTCTTACCAATGGATGAATGGGTTTATCAACAGTCTTACCAATGGATGAATGGGTTTATCAACAGTCTTACCAATGGATGAATGGGTTTATCAACAGTCTTACCAATGGATGAATGGGTTTATCAACAGTCTTACCAATGGATGAATGGGTTTATCAACAGTCTTACCAATGCATGAATGGGTTTATCAACAGTCTTACCAATGGATGAATGGGTTTATCAACAGTCTTACCAATGGGTGAATGGGTTTATCAACAGTCTTACCAATGGGTGAATGGGTTTATCAACAGTCTTACC